>WAAB01007553.1:65307-114646 GCA_013389865.1 Piaya cayana | reverse complement strand
AGAAGAAAAAAGAAGAAAAAAAGGTTGGCTTCTTAGTACAAAGAAAGAACTGAGGAACAATATTAAGTAATAAAAAATTAAATAATGTCTGTAAGCAAAAAGGTAGATTTCTATATAAGCTGCAGTTTGACATTGGATAGTAAATATTAAAAGATGGACCAATGTGGTATAAAAGTGGATGGATGGCATGTGCAGCGCATACTTTTCTAAGTAGCTCATAATTACTACTCAGACATCTATAAAAGGCCCTGCAAACTGAGAAGGACACCCTTTCAAGGGGATAAAAGTCAATAGAAGAATTAGAATTCAGAAGTCCCTAATACCAAGATGTCTCTGATACTGCATACATTCACGATTGTTTATTCACATTAATGTACTGTATTTGCATAGCAAGAGCAAAAATAATTAATTTTTGAAACAAAAATTTCAAGCATATGTAAACACATCATATTAAGACTGCTTTGGCAGTGCTGTCCTGATGAGACTTTGGTTTGACTTTATTGTCAAGAGGAGTAATTCAATTTGCAGTCAGAAAGATATGGAACTCTATTCTGTTCCCTGGCCTGCAGCCAGGTCATGCTGGGTTGTGATCTCATAAACTAAGAGGAGTCAGCACAGATCAGAATTGGAGAAAATGAGCATTGAATGATTTAGAAGCAATACTCCTCATTTCAAATCAACAATGCCCCAAGATGACATGGAGGGCTCTGTTCCATGTCAAAGCCATCATTCAAGCTGAATATAAACCTGATAGTTCTACGATTTGTATTTATTAAAGATTGAGGCTACTTTTCAGTGTTGTGGGCTTCACTCCTACTCATTTCTCCAAGCTGACCTCTGAGTGCTCCTGGTGTACTGAACAATGAGCTTTGAAAATGCACTATTGCATCCCATGTCTAATGTACTTTCTGCACAATTTTGCTGCTGTACAAAAAGTAGCACTCAGTGGTGGATGCAACCATCTCTTCTTTGGAGATAGGTTAAAAGTTCACAGAACTTCAGAGTGTTGGGGCAGTCAGGAATAATCTTAGCAGATGTCACTAAACCCCCTAAGTATAAATAAAACAATATTTTTTTCCAAGACAGAGTGAGTGGTCATCTCTATACTGTTTACCATACATAATATTTATGTTCCTCAGCATCTTCTAGAACAAGAGATGTAACTGTGAGACAAAATCTGTTGTCTGGGAATCATATTAACTATATCCACCAAGAAACTAGGGATAATGAATAAGAAGGAGAAGGAAAATAAGTAACCATCTGTTTTCTGACATCAACGTGCTTTTGAGAAACAATACAGGCAAAGGGCAGATGACAGAAAAGGAAAAAAAAAAAAAAGGAGGAGGGAATATGGTGAAAGAATACTTTTGGTGAGATGTCAAAAAAAGACTGAGGTAATAGATGGTATCTGTAAGACCTTAAGGTTTTTTTTCTTTATTGCTCAATTCGAAGAGAGCAGTGTTCTTTAAACAAAGAGTGGAAATTTCAACAAATTGCTTGCCACAGCATTTGAGGCCAGAAATCTACTTCAAAGAAATGTGGTTTACAGAAATATTTATCTAATGAGGTCTTTGTACACAACCACTAGAGAACCAGAGCACTGCTTTTGCACAGTTAAAGACTGGCATATTTGCAAAAATCACAGCTGGAAGTTACACTGGACTCAGTGGGGATCTCGTTAATTTAAGCCTGGACAACAAAATGGAGGGAAAGAACCTGTGTCATAAATCTCAATCTGTGCCATCTACAATGAATATGAATCCCTTTAAAAGCTGCAATAGAGGGAATATTTCACTGGAATTATCCTTTGTCAGTGCTACCAGTTTGTTTCACCAATTACTAAACTTTACTGCCAAGATTTACTTCTGATGTAGAGTTGCAAATGTCAGAACACAGGTAATCAGGTTTATGTTGCAACTGGCCTGAGATGGCAAGGGAGAAAGAGGGAGAGTGACAAATGCCTCATAGTGTTTTCTATGAAGTTAGGTTCTCTGTGGGTGGCACAACAAGTTGCATGTGATTTGGACCAGATTTGGTGCTGCACAATTGAGGTGCGGCACCAAAGAATTTGGTCATGTTCTGTTTTGCTTTTCTTAAAGCTGATCTGGTTATTTTTCCCACCGAAAGATAAATAACCTAAATGGGGATTATTGCTATACCAATATCTCTACTGGCATCTCACGCCATGAGTTGTTCTGTGAAATAATTTAAGCAGAGTTTTGAGCAAGTTAAAGAAAGAGAGTATGAGGACCCTAATCTGTAAATCCTTTATATTTTAGATTTCCTTAGTTCAGATGATCAATATTACAGACATGCATCTCAGAGTTCATATTGCATGTCGTTTGGTGCCTTCTGGTGAATAAGAAGGGATATTTTTAACCTGAACCCACCGTTATAATTCAAGTCATATGTTCTATCTTATGATTTTATGAAATAGAATTATGGTCTGCAGATGTTAACTCCCAAAGAGAATATGGTCCTTTTTGCTGTAGTGTTCTTCAGAACAGGTTATTATAAATAGCTGTGTAGCTAAACTACACTCACTATCACTTAGAAAATAAAAAAGCCCCAAACCAATGGGAAATATGAGAAGGGAAAATACTAGCAAGGCAGTTTATTTTTTTAACACATAGTCACCTTCAACTCCTGATAAAAATGTACTCAGAACAAGCAAAAACTTGAAGGAATATGTAAGACTAAAAATAATAACACGCTACAGTACAGAATACAAATTTACAGAAAATGGGCGCACTCAAGACTTGTTAGAAGCCTTATAACTTTGGAGGCATTTAAGCTAGATGGGGGAGAAAGCTAGAATTGTTACATAAGTGTCAGATATATCCTGGAAAAAAGAAGCATAAGATAACAACACACATCATTTGCATTTGGAGATGTTGTGTATAAATACAGCTCAGGCACTGACAAAAGTAAATAAAGAGATGCACATTGTATATACCAAAAATTCCAGTGAAGTGAATACAAATTTGAAAGAAATAGTATAGATGTCCTCGACACAGTATAAAGTACAGTGTGTTTCTGTGAAAATATTCTGGGAGATTACCAATCTTTTAGTTCACCTTTTCTTAAATGATCTATTTATCTCATATTTGTTCATACAGAAATTCCTATGCACATGCGGAAAGCAAGAGAAAGAATAATATTCACCTGCACATTTCTTCCCAGGTCAGTTCTTGTATTGTTTTCTTTAGAATATAAACTGGAGAGACTGAGGATGTATTTTCCTTTTTTTTCTTCTTTTTTTTTTTAATTTTTCCCTGCCATAGTCAGAATGAGTTCCTTAAGAAATGCAAACCTGATGTTTGCTCCCATTTTCCCACCTTAGCCTCTAAGTTCTCTCAGCCATGATCCCTAGGGTGCAATCTCCCTGCAAATCAAGCACTGCTTTTTATAAATGAATGGATAAAAAGCTACTCTCTGTCAGCAAACACCTTCCACATCCAAAGAATGCTCGTCTGCTCAGGAATATTAAGAATCTGCTGTGACAGAGGATTAAAGCAGAAACTAACTCTGATGTGAATAATGGGAGTCATCATGACTGACAACTGATTATCGAAATGAATTCACAACTGAAAATAGAACCTGAAAAGAGATCTCTACTTACAGCAGTGACAAGGAACAATTTCACCAGTGAAAGATCAAACACATCAGGTATTAGCATACACCTTCACATTACAAAGTAATGAAACACACACCATTCAGGTGCTGACTGAACTTGCAGTATTGCATAAAATGTACACAACTCTCAGCGGATAACTGGCAGGCAAAAACCTGATGTAAGAGCAAAACAGGCAAGTCTTAGCAGGGAAACCCTGAGAAAGAGAATATTTTTTTTTTACACGAATGTTATGTAAATGTGTCGAACTCTTGCCCCCTGTTGTTAAGGCAACTACAGTCCAACACGAAACCTAATCTGCATGTAGAATCAAGTCAATTATCCTAAATTATGTTCAAATATATTTGCTACTGCATGCATTCCCACTGAAAATCACTAAGAAATGATTATGCAGCTTACATTGTACACTTGTGAAAAAAATCACTTTAAGTGTGAAATAACGGAAGAGGAGCAAATGAATCTACAAGATTTCAGACATATTCTATGGGAAGGAGGGTGAGAGATACAGATCCTGTAAGAGATACTAAGATTTTATTTCACGTAAGGTGCAAGGGTGATCCTGGAGGCATGTTCCAACCCGAAGTCTTTTATGCCAAAATGGGCAGAACGAAGCAAAGGAAGAGCAAGCACACAGATCTCATGCTGTAGTTACATATTCAAAGATGATCAGTGATACAGCTGATATTTCATATCTGTTTATTCCAATGTCATATCTTAAGCTCTTACCCCTTGCTGAGCTTAAGGTAATTACAATCCAATCTGCATGTAAAATCAAGACAACTATTTAAAATTATATGCAACAACATTTGTTAGTGGATATTGTTCCACTGAAAATCACTGAGAAATGAATGTAAAACTTACATTGTACATTTCTGTCATATAAATTTGCAAGAAAGTCCTGTAAGTGCAAAATAACTTACAATGTGCTACCTGAACTATTTAGATTTATTTACGTAAGAAAGACTAGTGGGAAAAAAACTATTTAAAAAAAAAAATCCTGAGTGGCTTTGTGGATCGCCTTTACAGAAAAGACTTCACAACACATTGGAGAAATATGCTTTCACCAACAGAAGACCATAGTCTTTTATGTTCTTGCAAGCTACAATGGCATTTACAATGCATGGAGATTGTTGATGTCTTTACAAAAACGCTGAGGAGTAAGATTAAAAAACTTCAAAGAAAATTCTGCTGTGAATCTGCAAGACAATTGCACAGTTTTACAGTTAGCGTTTACTTTCTGTTCTTGGGTTCAGCATGATTTTTCACATTTCAGTTCTTCACCCCCAAATATTTTGCGTTTTAGTTTTTAACATTAATAAGTTAAACTAAAGCACTAGAAATTCCTTGGAGACAGAAAATGCTGTCATGAAAACTTGACTTGTTTTTATGGTAACAAAATGCCACACACAGCTTTAGTTTCAGCACTCCTTCTGTTGCAATGTATGCTCAGAGGTCCTGGTGAGCAGAAGACTGTTTAGCTTCTGCTATCTATCTGAAACAGTCCAAATAAAAGAGCCTAGACCATTTAAGAAAAACAGATGCCATAAACTTTATTGAAACAGTTTATTTCTTGTTCTCTTCTGGTCTTTACATACTTTCCAAAGGAACTTCCATCCAAAACTCTTTAAAGTTTAAACCAAGCAATAGTGCAAAATCCTCAAAGATCGGAGTAGGGGGAAAAAGAGACAGTATGATTGATTACTCAGTTAGTAGTGCCTATATCCTGAGTGAAATAAATGCCTACAGCCCAGTGAAAGGGAAACAAAGCCAATGGTAGGGACAAGGCAGGTAGTTATTTTGGAGGGGTTTTAAAAATATCATTCATTATTTTAAAGATATCTATAATTTTTCTTCTCAGTCATCTCTTCTGCAACCTACATATCTCCAACCCCTTCAGTCTCCTTCCCTGTAAAAGTTCAACAACCTATTCAATTATTTGCTTATCCTAGTTTTTGCTATTTTCTGAGAAGTTAACACAAACAGTTGAAAATAACGACATTACATCACCAACATAGTGTCAGAGAAGCAGGTTTTATCATTATTTATAAATTATTTAATATACTTGTATACATGAATGGTAATAGCTCAGTAATATATTCTAGTTTACTTTCCAATTAATCCTCAAAGCTTTTTATGTGAGAAGGGGCAGAGGAACTCAGTGATTCAGGAGAGGGGTTCCAGATCCAAGTATTTGATGCCAGTATGGAAAATAGGAGACAAAGGCAGCAGTATAACTTACTGTTTTGTGTTCATCAGTAGGATCTATGCAGGAGACATTTGACACTGGAATGAACGGCTACAAAATATCAAGTCTGTCACTGTCTTTGAATGTGCAACTACAGCATGAGATCTGTAGACTTGCTTTTCCTTTGCTTTGTGCTGCCCATTTTGGCATAAAAGGCTTTGGGCTGGAACCTCCCTCCAGGGACACCTTTGCACCTTGCATGAAAAAAATCTTGGTATCTCTTACAGGGTCTATATCTCTCACCCTTCTTCCCATAGCATATGCCTGAAATCTTGTAGCTTCATTCGCTCCTCTTCAGTTTTTAGGCATTTTGCCAGGTAGGAATCTTCTTCAGCGTGTGTAAAAAGGTGTAATACTGATCTTTTATCCAAGCAATGTCTCAGTATCTGTTCAGCATTTTCTGTCATGCAAAGAAATACAACAAAGGAGTTCCTCATTTAAACATTTCCTAAGATGATACAGCTACTGAAAGTGAAGAAATGTCCCACATTTTCCTCACATTTTCAAACACTTTAAAATTGATTAGGGAAAAGAATTTTTAAAATCAGCTGTAAGGAAACCATATTGGGCTGACCCACTCCTGATTTCAGAGATTTTTGCCCTAGTGCAGATGTTTGTGAGGTCATTTCACTGTCTTGGATTACCAGTGCTCCTACAGTATTAACAAAGTGGTCATGTTACCTCAGACTGTGTGAATAAGAGAGATGATAATGTTCAGAAGTAGAACAGCCACACTTACTAGCATCCTATATCAAAAAGGTTCCTAAGAGCATTGTAGTGGGATATATAGCTGCAGAAACCAGTAAGTTCGGAGTGCAAAGCTATGGTAAAACTAAGCAAACACGTATACCAGGACAGAGAATATGCCAGATGTCATTACAGCAACTGTCAGATTGCCCATATCTAAATATGAATAAACTATTACTAATAATTTATAAGTTAATTACAAGAATAATTATAAGCAGGTAGATTAAATAAGAGATGAGCTAACAGGAAGATCTGTAAATCAGTTTCCTTTGGAGACAGCAAATGAACTGAGACAGATAGTCATTTTATTGTCAAAGCAAGCTGTGATAAAGACAATACACATCAGCCTTTCATAAGACTCCTCATGAGAATCCCAAAGAATATGGCTTTTGAAAGCCATATCCCACATGTGAAGAACAGAACCTAATTTTCCTTGGGTTTAAAAGTCACAGCCATTTGAAAGAATCCTACTGCTGAAAAGAGTTTGGACAAGGCAAATTTTGCAGTTATGAGCAAAGCAGGATTCTTTTCTGTTTGACTTCTAAAATCACTTTGCAAAGCTCAAATACAATGTGTTTGTTTGATATGTATCTAAATGTTAATCCTGTGAAAGAGATCCACAAAGGAACTTCAATTTCTCTACTTTTTGTTCAGGAATAGATTTCCTTCTCACTCAGTATTTCTGACAACCTGAGGCTGTAAAAGGAGATTAAAATCACACCACCAGGTATTTATACACATTGATAATATCTCCCTGAACCTTCCCTTCTCCAGGATGAGGAGTCCCAGCCCTCTCAGCCTCTCCTCATTAAGAAGTGGTACAATCACTTAACCATCTTTGTGCCAATTTCCTAGACTCTGGTATGCCCAGTATCTCCAGTATATCTGGAGACTCACTCCAGTATTTTTCTTTTGTACTGGTAAGCCCAATGCTGGATCTAGCACCTCAGATGTGTCTCAACATGGTTGAGTAGAGAGGAAGGATCATTTCTTTGACCTGCTGGTGCTGCCGTGTCTGACAGTCCAAGGTGCTGTTGGCTTTCTTTGCCACAAAGTTGCATTCTTGGTTTACATTCAACTAGGTGTCCACTAAGACTGTCAAGCCCTTTTCTGCAGAACTGCTTCCCAGCCAGTCAGCTCTCTACCTGTTCTGGTGCATGAGGTTATTTCTTTCCAGGAGCAGGACTTGGCACTTCCCTTTTTTGAACTTCATAAGGATGCTCTTGGTCCATTTCTCCAGCCTGCAGAGGTCCTTCTGAATGGCAGGATACCCATGTAGTCCACTGACCACTCCTCCTAGATTTGTATTACCCACAAACCTGCTGAGGTTGCACTCTGTCCCCTCTTTCAAGCTACTACTGCATAAATTATCTTACCTTGATCTTGGCCTATGCAGCTAGGTGACCTGTTCAGTGTTACTCTTTATGAACCAGATCCACAAGATGCAACATCTGGATGTGAATATAATCATAAACTGTTCACTTACCCTTAAGAAAATATTTCTTGCTTGAAGTACAAAAAAATTCCTCACCTCTTCTGCGTATGATTTGAATTTGAAACAGAGATTTGACAGCAGTTTGTGCAGCATCTTTTCAAAGAGTGCACCATTTTCCCACAAATGCACGGTCTAGTTTGGGAAAAACACCCACAACATTTTCTGATTTGAGGCCCTGATGACAGGTATTTAACATCATTTTAAAGTCTGTAATTAAGCTAATGGATTTTTAGTTGTGTTGAGCATCTCCTATCCCCTGTGAAGACAGGAAATCTTAAGACCAGGCTACTTATTAAGATGCAGAAATATGAAGATAAGTGTCAGTCTTAAGAATCTTTTTTATATTTAAACAGAACTCTGATTAATATTAAAATGATGTGACATTCCAATATTTAGCCTAGTTTAGATGAAGGCTGGCAAAGAATTTGTTGAAAGGGGATGAACCTGCTACGCTGTACATCTCAATGAGACATGAGCTTCAAAGACTGTGTATGCAACTCAGTACCTAATGCAATTAAAGTTAATCAGTTTATGGTCCCTTTGACTGTGTACAGGATTTTTTCTCCTCCTTTATTAATGCTACATTTAGAGTTCTATCTTTGAAATGCACAAAAGGGAAAATGATGAGCATATAGAGCTCACCTATGTCAAAAATATTGCATATTCTGCAAAACATGTTTATTGTGACTATTTTCATTGCAATGAGAGAAAGATACTTATATGACATATTTATTTTTTTTATTTCCTGCCTGTCACATTTTATCATTAATATAGCTTGCTGAGTAGCTAATTAAATGATAATGAAGAACAAAATTTTTGGGAAAATGGTAGTGCGCTTTATCTGAGCATTTACCTTCAGCCTGAAATGGAGGCCTCACTTCGTAGTGGTTTTTGCCTAGTTTCTGTATTCCTGAGAGAGTTTATTAGAAAACTCAGGCCACTAGTGTCCTTTACCACTACTGACATCACTAATTGTTATTGTTAATACTAATTACTACTATTATTACTGTTATCTACATGCAAGGCAAAACTCAAATGTCTACTTTTTGGAGTAGTGGCTATCAATATTAAGAGAAAAGTCTTCAAAGAAAAGTAACTGCAATCTGGTAATTCTCCTCTCACATGCCACTCATGCTCATAGGAGTTTATTTTTCATTAAAGAAAAGTTTCCAAATTTAAACAAAAACAGTCTTTAACTTCTGAACCAGTTTCTGTTCCATGTTCTGCAGGTGAATATGTGACATTTTCCATACCTGCAATGAGAAAATCTGTCAGTTGCTTCACATTATATCATTAGGAACATGCATCAACAAAAAGAATTATCCTTTGTTCCATTCTGCTGGAAAAACAAGCTACATCCACAACATCAGTGAAATTGAATGTTGAACACCAGACACAGTGGGGAAAAAAAAACATTACATCATTGCTTTCCAAGCCAGTGTGTTGGCTTGCAGCTTCAAACATTTCTGTAAAGGAATTCAAGTTAGTTGGTGTGATGTCAACTCAAAAGATCATGTAACATGTTAGCAGAAGTGCATTTAAAATTTAATATTTCTTGCAAATTATATGGATCTCAAAGCAAGAAACTTTTGGTCTTGAAAATTAATTTCCACATTAATAAGTGATTATAAAGATCAATATGCTTGTAACCAATCACTGAAATATCTTACTAGTGATATTCAACTTTGAGGACTTGTTCACACATTGTCAGTGTTTTCATTTATGCAGACGTGATCACAGGAAACGATGAAGGAGCTGTTTTAATGATTTCTTGGTGACTGTCAAGACATCAAATCTTAATTCAAGTCTGGCAACTCTTCAGAAGCTAATGGAACTGAACCCAATTATGTCAGGTTGAATTTGCCCCAGGGGTCAAATTGTTAATTCCACATACAAGCATCCTGTCCTCTCAAATTAGAGAACACTACACACGACATTTAAGTCCTTAGAGGAAATTGACAACCATCTCTAGCAGATTTACTCCTAACTCTGTTTTCAATAATGTTTTTCTAGTACTCTAATCATGGACATGTTAATTGATACTCATAGACACACACCCAAGCTGAAATCTTGAAATATTTTCAAGACTACTTCTTTCAAGAACAATTTTTTCCTTAAGTACGTGTTGTGTACTTTGCACTATGTTCTCAGTTAGGAAAATATTACCATCCTCTTTACAGCGTTGATCAACTTTAATGGGATAATCTTGCATCATTTTTCCCACTGTTAACTTACTAAGGACAGAATCAGATATTAAAGACAAAATCACAAAATCCAGAATACACAAGGTGCACTTTAATTTGCAGTATTGACATCATTGTAGACTACTTTATATCTGTTAACAATTAATGATCCTCCTTGAGAATAATGCAACAAGAGATGAGCTGGAAGTGGTTATGTTCTCTGGTGCAATAGGTTCAAAGCTGAGTTCTTTTCAGTTTGATTAAAGAGAAAAAAATGGAACTGCAAAGGATATAAAACCTTGTTTTCAGGAGAAGAATGTCTAAATTTCCCAGAAACTTATTTTCACAGATTCAGAGAATCACTAGGTTGGAAAAGACCCACAGGATCATCAAGTCCAACCATTCCTATAATTTTACATTATTTTATGGCATTTCATAGGAATCTTGATTTTGATGTGTTCTTCTGCTTTACTCATCTTTTTTTGCAAGTGCTCAATCCAATTAAGACCATAAATTCATAGATCAGTATTCCTTAATAGTCTACCCAAGGCCTGTTAACATCTTAATCACTTTCTTAGAGTAGAACCACAAAGCTCATAACCTCATTAAAGATGTGGATTAAGAAAACATTCCTGTCTGCAGTGAGAATAGTTTAGTTCAAGAACTTATCACAAATAGCACCAGATTCTTTCTAATGAAATTGACTCTCACTTAGTCTCTCCTATGTCCACATATTAAATGAACTTATCTTCTAGAATATTTGAATAAATAATGTAGATAATTCATTCTTATCAGTAAGTATTCTGGTGGCCTTCTTATTCTGCCATTTCACAAAGACAAACAGTATATATATAAAAAAAAATCTGAGAATAAATCAATAGAAAAAGTGGGTCTAGCTGTTTTTATGTTGACGTTTTGTCCTGGGCTTCAGCTTTCTTGTTCACTGAACAACTACGACTAACATGCTTTCTTCCCACAATGGAACCAAATAGTGGCAGCATGACAACACTGACAATTAATGCTAATTGGAATAATT
Source organism: Piaya cayana (assembly GCA_013389865.1). NCBI lineage: Eukaryota > Metazoa > Chordata > Aves > Cuculiformes > Coccyzidae > Piaya > Piaya cayana. The sequence goes on along the minus strand of WAAB01007553.1, from coordinate 103,306 downwards.
GCATTTAAAGGAAATCAGTTGTGTGTATAAGCATGGACATGCTTATACACATACTTACACTGATGATCATCAGCCCAGCTACATTTGTACTAGGATATTTCCTTGGTAGCATCACAAAACTGTTTAGTCAACTAAATATTACCACAATTTCCTATTAGAAATATAAAAATTTATCAAATTTAATTTCCAGATGAAGAAACTATAAAGATTCAGCAAGCCCTTTTCCCACCCTCTAACAACCTGCTCTTGTTGCTCATATTTCTAGCCAGTTCATTTGATGTCTTCCAAAAAGTGAACACAGACAGATCATGCAACTAGCTGGGGTTTTAAACCTACATACCCTTCCTACCAAGATGTCTCAATTATTGACAAAGGCTGTTGGAGAATGATGGGCTTTTCACCTCAGAAGAAAGTGAGAGAAGCTGTACCTTCACTTCACTGCAACAAGTGGAGTTGTTTGTGCCCTGAGTACTTCAGACCTGCCTCGAGGCTTTGCAGCAGCTTCAGCTGCTCTCAGCTTTGCTAGTGCAGGTATGAAGGTAGGAGCAAAGGCTCCTGGTCTCCAGAAAAGAGGAGGAAAAACAGATGAAAGGTGATGCTCATTCCTTTGCTTGATAGTGGGATGAGGTGGGGATCCAACCACTGATCTGGGGGGATCCAACCCCATCCATCCCTACTCCCAGTAATACCAGCCTCTTGGCATTCTGCTGCATTTTTGTGTGGCAGTGAAGTGGGACTCTTGGGACACTCTTGCAAGCACAGTGGGGAGAAAGGTCATTAATCACTTTGCTGCACACGATGTTTTTCTGTGTCTAGAGCAGCTCCGCATTACTTGTAGGATAGTCATAGAACCAAGTGCTACTAGTCCTCACCCCCAGTCAAAAGTAATAATCTTATCATATAACAAACTAATTTAGAACGTTGAAGTTTCCTCCTTATGCCTCTTAATCCCTGTATTTGAAAACACTGTATTTTCAAAAAACATTCAAGTCTGGCAAGAAAAAGAAATTGCAGAGGCTTTAAACTTACCTCTTCAAAAAACAGAATAAAGTCCTTTGCCCACACATTCACTCACATTCACAGGCACACCTGAGAACAACATAGGAAAAACATTTCCCCAGTAAACTATCTCCAAACAAGTACATACATACATAACAAATCTGACTGATGAGAGATTTGGACTTGCATGTAAGCTACTGTAAGTAAGCTGCATTCCTTTGTTAATTAATAATATATATATAGAGATTAGGTCATAGGAGTTCATGTTTCATATTTCTAATTATAAATTATTATTAAATGTTAATATAGAAAATTATATTCGTATATTTTAATCAAGAATCAACAAAGCTATTAATTATGATTTGAGCAGTTTTAAGTGCTGTTGAAGTGTTGATTCAGTTTCTTGCCCCACTGCCTAAGGGGATTTTTAGCAAGGCAGTATGGATTTCATACTGACAACACACTGTACTTTTCACCCACTCAAACTATATCCTTCTGTCTTCCCCATCTGAGGCTAAAAATTTCTCTTGCATTAAATCCTAAGGTCATCGATTAGGCTTAATCCATTGATCACTACATATTTTCATTTGCTAACTGTTTCTTTTAAGGGAAAAATGGTTCAGCACCTCTATAAGCCTGATGGCTAACTCTGACATCTCACAATACTTCCTGATATCTCTACAAATCTTAGACTCAGTTTTTCAGACAGCTAGATTATCAACTGAAATTTAAAACAAAGGAAACTTCTAGCTTTTCACCTCAGGTAAGTGCAAGCATTCTTCATGCTCAGAAACTATGACTCAAGTGGAAGAATAATATATTTAAGTCATCATCGTTTTTTGAAATTGCTCTTTAAGAAAAAAAAAATGTTGGAGGTTAGCCAGGCTAATACTGGGTGTTTTAAACTCTGTTATCAGGTCCCTCAAAATAAATTATCTCAATGAATGGACTTTTCCTTTCTGCACCTCTCTGAATAGTAATGGTATTTATCTCTCCCCGAGAAGTGTAAAACATCGGTATAAATAACTAGTACTTACTACTTAACTATGGAAACCATACATAGACTTCTCAAGTGGTAAAATTTAGACACTATACATTATGTGAATATCCTGTATGTTTGCCAGCACAACCAGAAACTGAACAGTACTGCAAGATACTCAGGTGACTCACCAATATTGTTTACCATAAAATAAAGACAACAGTAAACATTATCAGTGCTGCATTTCCATGCTTATTATGCTCTGAGAGAAAATGGCCACCACTTGAGAGGATGAAATCATCATCTCAGCTAAGCAATTAGTTTCTCATTTAATATTACTATTGTTTTGAGTGCCCAGCATGTACTCAGATGACCACAGCAGAAAGCAATACCAGCATTTTAAATGTTTTTGTTGTTGTTGTTGTGATTCACTCAATTTGATGCTTAAAAGACTAGTGATGCAGTGAATTGAATAATTTTCTGATCTATCTAACCAGGAACAGCATCATTCTATTCTGATGAATTCAGATGTTGTTGCATATTCATTCATTTTCTTCTTTTAATGTCAGGGGAACTAAAAATCTAGACAAAAACCTCGTTTAAATAATTTTCCTGCAATTTTAAAAGTTAAGGTAAGCTTCTCACAGAATAATGGAAAATAAACCCATGCAATACTCATTTCAAAATACAGTGTAAAGTTTAGCTGGCTTCTATGTAATGACGTGATCTACAAAAGGACTTTGGTTTCCACATGACCTCCCAGCACCTAAATTCACAATTTGTCTCCATGGAAATACCCACTTAAACTCTGGGCCTCCTTGAGTGGATAATTAAAAGCAGCAGCATCTCTGCTTATGCAGATAGATGCAGACAGATAACACCTTGGGTCTGCTTCCTTCCAACCAACACCAGCAGGGCTGGGGACAGAGGCAGTCATCTCAGCAGCAATTTGGTGCTGGTGTAGCAGCTGAGAGCTCGCACTGCTTCAGTAGCTACATTGAGAAAGCAGTGTGGAGGCTGTGATTCAAGGAGGTATCTTTGGCTTAAGATGCTTCCCACACGGTTTTCCAGAAATGAGGTATTTCCAGGACTGTAATACAAAAATTGATGGTTTATTGATAAATTAAAAAAAATTATATTGTTTCTGATCATTTATTCATTGTGTTTAATGACTGTTGGGGGTGGGGGCAGAAGGAAGCAACATTTGCAAACCTCTTTTCTTTTTCTGTAATCAATGACAGACTTCTCTTGACTCAGGAAGGAGCAAGATGAGACTAACTACAAGGAAGCTGAGATGATGTGCAATCACAAACAGAAAGACAGATGAAAATATGACCTCAGCCTCAGACGGTAGTTTGATCTTTTACCCCTGCATCGCTTTTCTTCTTAAAATGTGTGGGGACATTAAGTAAGCTTAGCAGTTCTTGTCAGTTTCTCCAAAGTACTCACCAAAGGCTAGATTTCTAATCTCAGTTGGGAAGAACTGATGTTGCAAATCAGTGAATTGCATTTTAATAGGGGTTTAATAGATACTACTCAGTATTTCAATATACATTTCAATGTGTATTGTTTCTTCTTACAAGACCCTTCCTTTTTTTATAAAGATAAGCCATCAAAGAGGGGCAGGGGTAAGGTAGCACGACTATGTACATCTCAAGACCAAAAACGAGGGAAGGGGAAATGGAAATTAAGAAGAGACAGAAGAATAAAGGGAAATACGAAACCAGTTCTACCAGAAAGAGAGTCAGCCCCATGGCTTGTTATGGGGATTCTTTTCTCATTAGTCAGTTAACTTTAATACCATGCTGAAGTTAGGCTCTGACATAACTGTTCCATGTGATAATTAGATGAATTATAAAATTTTGGGCAATATCTACACCTTTCTTCTTCCTTCAGTGAAATTTCACTGTTGGCAATACTTTAAGAGTTGGAATTCCTACAAGGACATCACTGCCCTGTCTTAAATTCAGCACTCGCATATTAGGAGACTGTTCAAATTTAGTTTTTTAGTTCAGCTCCCAACAGACATGAGGAATAAGAAGACAATCTGCCAGAAGCATGGAGATACATGAAGATGGAGTTTCTCACCACATTATCTGGGCTGAGCACCAGAAAGAGACGTTGAACATGGTGAAAAAAGCAAATTGAATATTGGAGAAAAGAAGAAAAGGAGGATTTAAAGCCTCACAGCAGAAGGAAAACTAGGAAAGTCTCTTAAATCTTCAATAACATTCTATCCATCCAACTTGACATGTCTGCTTGAAAATTAAAATATTTGGGACAAAAAATAAGGGGCTTATAATTCATTTGTTTTTTTAAGCATGCACAGGAAATTCTAGGCACAAGTCTGCCATCAGCAGAATAACATAGTATGAGCTAAGGCTAACTGAACAAGAAACCTACTGAGAGCTGGAGCCTCTGCTCCAGACTGTCTCTGCTAGAAGCAGCATTTTAAAAAAGTAAATGGAGATCAAGGAATTTGAAGCTGCCTAAGGAAGCTGTTTGTTTTGGGTTTTTCCCAAATATGCTGCATTTTATCTCCACATACAAAAGCAGAGCCATTAGTGATACCACGTACTGACATCTCTAAAGAATACTGTGCACAACAAACTGATTTGCTTTTGACCACATAAAGTCTACTTCAGCTTATTTAGTTTGTTTTAGAAATTTTAGTTTATTTTAGGGAACCAGACTTGTGCAAAATATTATCACAGAAGGCATATGCTTTTCCTGAGCCAGACTTCAGCTGCTTGTTTCTCTGCCTCTCTGATCACTTCAGATTTACCTCTGCTAATATAGATAATTCACTATGATAAAAAATGAGGTTTTCATTCCAGTTTTTGTAAAACAGTGGTGGTGTTTTCATTCGTATCTCAGGTAGCTTGTTATAAGTCTAACAAGAAGCTTTCACCACAGAGGTGGCTGCTGTGATTACATTCGATCAGCCATAAAAGGAGTTTCCCATAACAAGGAATGGAGATGCTTTTACAGCCTTTAGGCAATGTCAGGATTTTTTTGTTTTGTTAATGCGAGCTTTTGCCAGTCACTAACAGCATGATCCAAATCCCATTTGAATGCAATGGAAAGTCTCCCATTGAGTTTGATGGCCTTTGGATCAGTACCTAAATACGTTTAGACTTAATGAGATCTTAGAATGAATATTATGCTGCTATGTATAAGAATAGACTTTCCCAAACTTTTTTTCCCCATTGATGCAAAAAGACAGATCTGCTTTTTTAAATTTTTAATTTTTATTTTCTTGCTACACTTGGTATGCATACAGAAGGAGAATTTACGCAGCTGATTCTTTTCCATCCCTTCTCCCCACCTGCAAGCCTTTCTCAGTGACAGACTGTGAATGGCAGAACACATTACTCTCTCTCGCAGTCATCTAAACGAGAAGGAAATATCGTCCTTCTGATATGCCTCATTATAGCGTGAGAACTAACTGTGTTTTGAGGAAAGGCAAAATTAAGGTCTGGCCACTCACGCAAAGGAAAATAATAATAATTTTTAAAAAAAACCAAAGAAAACCAATCAAAACCAGGGAAAATCGGGAAAGAGTTATTCTTTGTTTCTTGCTCCATCTGGCGGGAGACGCCCGAATGGCTGGATGCAGGCACATCAGGATGCAGGCACATCAGGATGCAGGCACATCAGGATGCAAGCGCATCCTGCCCCCAGCCAAAAAGATGCCCCTGGATCTAGCAGGGGGTCGGAGCTGTGCTGTCACTTCCTTGTTAGGTGGGGTTTTCCAATGTTTTACCAGCCCCGAGAAAGGCAGCCAGAGGTGAGAAGCCAGGGGGTTTTGAACCAGGGGTGGCATGGAGAGGATTGGTGCGGGGAGGGGGGCTAGGGGCATGTACAGCTTGGGGGTGAGATTTCTTGTTTGGTGGGAAAAGGGAATGATGCCTGGTTTGCACCTCTCCACCTCCCGTGACTCGTGTTTGGCTTTCTTGAGGATGCAGTGACATTGTGTGACTCACACAAAAGATTAACCTGTTCATGTCAATGGCCTAATGCACGACCTGATGGATATACACAAGCTCCCAGGGTTGTATTCCAGTTAGACAGTTGCCTCACATATGAATATACAGAAGTTCTCAGAAGACAAAAATACATCTTTTGATAAAGCCTCAATCACTCTGCGAATCAAAAAAACATCATTAGCTTTGGATCAGTGACATTGACTACCTGGCCAGGAATGCTCACTTCTTGTGGGAAAGTGGGGAATCAGCATGACACCAGCGGTAAGAAGTGGTTGGGACCAGTGTGAACAATTCCAGTACTTCTAAGAAGTTGTTATCACATCTTAAATTTAGTCTTTAGTAAATATTCAGAACACGGACAGAAGTTAATGGTAACATCTTCATGGCCTCAGGCAGAAAGGGAACTTTCTTTGGAGCATACTGCTCTGTGTCTTTAAAAATCTCATCAAGAGACTCATTCCATGCTGAGCTATAAACGAAGTCATGGCTCCAGGTAGGCTGGAGAAGGAGTGGCTGAAGTGACACATCCTCCCGAGAACAGCTGTCCTAGCAAGAAGGTAGGAAGTAGGCTACAGGCTATGATGTGAGTTAGTCTGGTTGCTCGACGCCTAAAAGCCGATTGGCTCTTAGACCTACCTTGAATGTGACATTGTAGTAAGACTCAAGGGTCCCAGACCCCTTGCCAGAAAGGAGACTGCTTGTCTTACAGGGTCTAACATGGTGATGGCGACATGCACATGAAAGCCAAGGATTATGCTGTGTTCTAAAATACAAGGAGAGGGATATCTGCATCTGGCCATGTTAGAGGGTCATATCCATCTAGGTGACAGCTTGAATGCATGTAGCCATGACTACGATATAAAGACTCTGGATGTGCATTTAGACACATGAAAATAAAAGGGCTTTCTTTGAATTCATAGCCAAATCACCTAGCCTGCACTGGCAGTAGAGGTGGCAAGTTCTGGTCAAGATATTTGACGAAGTAACCACAAAGTTTCAAGGTTTACTAGTTTTCCCAAGGGCTCATGGAGAAGAAAAACTGTTAGCAGTTGAGATTGCTGCTAACAGCCATTAGTTGTTTTCTCTCTATTCATTCAATATCTGCTTCTGTGATAAATACCAGTTAGTTGACAGGCTGCAGAGTATAGATTCCCACTGTGTTGATTGATAATTGAGGTATTTTTAAGCCAGTCTCAATTGTATAAAATGTTCGGCATGCCTGACTTTTAAATACAAACTCTTCTCAAACAAGCATCTTGGGAGGTCATTACAATCCTTTTTCCAAAAAGCCTGAAAAGAGACACAGTAGCTCCATCTTTCTTAAAGTGTCATCAAATGAAGTCCATTTATTAAACCTTTCAGATTCAGCATAACAGTTTCAGCATTGTGTTGTGTTTTAGAAGAGTGGTGATCTCTTAGATTGCTTGAAACGTGCTCTTCTTCAAGGAAAAGGAAACTCAAACCATAAAAAACATATACCAGAAGGCATTATATTATGCCTTTTGGCCAAGAATTTTCTGATCTATCTGAAGTGTGAGAAGCCTTCAACATCAACTACTTGCAGAGCATACTGGAGTATGGCCATGAGTAGCCATAATAAATTTTAGATCTGCAATCCCCTTCTCAAATAAATAATTGCTTTGATTGGGCAGTCACAGTATCTCTATCAACTCAAACTTTCTACCAACCCAGATTGTACTGCAATGTCCAACAACTGGTTCACCCAGTAGCTCACAAATCCTCTCAGCAGCGCAGGAACTGCGACAGAGCATCTAGAGACCTGTAGCAGAAGACATCTCTTATCTGCACTCACAAGCTGGTCACCTCATCTGTTAGATATGGTTTGTTTACTCTACAAATTCCCCTTGTGCTTTCCCTTTTCACCCTCTGTGCTAAGTAAAATAAGTATATAAATGAAAAGGAACTCAGGCTGACAGACCACAAGTTTGCTGCCAAGGTGAGATTAGTTCCTAGACATGTAGAACAAGAAGATATTACAAGTTTTGTCATAGCTGTGCTCAGTGAGCAGAGATTATTTACAAGGTCTAGGGTTTAAGTGTGGCAGATGGATGCAGACTTGCAGTTCCCACAAACAAAGATGCTGTTTCAAAGAAAAGGTGTATTCAGTTTCTGGAAATGAAATTTACCTCTCAGCAGGATCTGGCAGCTCTAATCTTATTTACATTTCTCACAGCAGCAGTACGCATCTCATTCTCAGCCCTAACTCTCCCTGCCAGCTGAAGCTGTGCAATACAGATAGATAGTAAATAATGTAGGACTGTGCAGATTGTTGTGAGGCCTTTTCCCTCTCTCTGTGCTGCAAAGTCTTTTTCAGAAGTAACAGTTAAGCTGTCAGCAGAGTGGGATTACAAATCTGATATTTGGTACACTTTTGGACAGTTACAGCTTTCAGGCGTTTTCTGTGGATAGGCACCAATCATTTCACAGCCACACTGGTGAGGTATTTTGTTGGATTAGTAATTTTTTAGACAGAGATAAGAGAAACAAACACAGGAGGGTGAAAATAGGTATCACTTGGTAGATTCATATAAGGCATAGCAAAAGCTAAGTCTGTAAGGCAGCTACATTTTACTCTCAGGCTTTGAATTGAAGAGAGTCTTTCAAACACATTTAAGGAATTTGCATTGTCAAAGCAAAATTCCTGAACATAAACACTTATCATTGTAAATAAAATTCTGCTTTGCGAAAATACTGAATTAGCAAATATAGCTGTGTGTCTCATTATAACTTCTATACATAATGAAAATGTTAAAAGCAATATGGTTTCTTGTAAAACAATACTAGCACTTAGACTATAATGATGCCCCTGAAGATGATGTTGTTTTACAAACATGCAGTGTGTAGGCACTCATAATAATGCTTGTTGCAATAAAAGAGAAACCTGTACAGCTATAAATTTTCATTAACACAATTCTACTTAGAGGGCTGGAAAAAGTTGCCTTTGTATTATGTTCATTTTCATGTCACTGCCATTCTTCATTCCTCTATTCATATGGCTTTATTAATAAACACATTTTTTCTGTTAGGTAGAGATGAGCAAACAGGCTACATTAAAAACCTTTAAGGCTCCAGTGTAACACCTACAGTCAGTATTCCTGAGCAGCTACTTCTGCTTGAAAGATTTCAGCTCCCACCCTGCAGGCACTAATATGTTGGGGATCTCAAGCATCATAACAAGGGAGGAGCTCTCAGGTTTTGAAGAGCATTCTGGCTCTCTGGTATCTGTGGACAACTGCTGCTAGGGGAAGGAGTTAACAGCGTTGCCATGCAGTGGAAAATGACTAACCCTATTCCATAGGTCAGAGGCTGAAATTGCTGGGACCTGTGTATGTTGCAGGGCAGCACTGCTCCTTGCTACCAGTCTGGCACAGGGCCACCACCCACATCAGATGAATGGACATGATCCACTCCCACAGATATCCCTCTTGATGGTGTGGGGCTTTGAAGTTGAAATAACAAATGTCACAAGGCTCAGGATAAAATAAACCTGCTCTCTGGCAATGAAATGCCTGTTTTGGATTTGATTAACAGCACAAATAACAATGTAGCAAGATACTAACAGAGAAAGTGGAGCTCCGGCTTGTGTTAATAGAGTAATATAGTTGCTCCTTAGCTCTAGCTAAAACAGCCCTAAGGATGGGAACAAGGAAGGGAAATATCTTTAATTCAAAGAACACTCGTCCCCCTAAAAGTCATAAAAGGAGAAATTCTGAAAGCTTTGAAGCCAGGGATGAGTAGAATTTGCGGTTTTTTTTCCCCATCATAATGCAATCAGATCCACCTACCATCACCCCAGCTATGTTGCACCCTGAATAACTTAGCACACTATTTACTGGGAAAAATTAGAAAAAGGAAAAGGTGGGGGAAAAGGCATGTCATCTTCAAACAAAACAATCCATTTTGTGCTGATTTTGCTGATCTAGAAATTGTGCATTTGTTTTTCTTTTAAGTATTGTCATTAACTGTGTCTAAAATAATGCAGAGTATTACCTGGAAAGGGATCACTAATTCCACAATTTTCATACTGAAAAAACTCCAGAAGTGCAGCCTGTCTCCCCACCACATTTTTTCAAATTAAATGCTCCTCTAAGACTCTGAAGATGAACCTGGAGAGAATTTATCTTCTAATATCTGATTGGTTATCACAGAGAAAATGTGAATTGCAATGCAAGCCAATCAGAGAAACTGTTTAAGTGCAACGTGTTTCTTTGTCCTCAATGTCATGTATAAAATGATAATGTTAAAGTAGAAACATGGCAGATTGCAATGCTTTTAACAAAAATTTTTGTCAACAACAGCAATCATATTCTCTCTTGTCAATAAGCAATTTCTTCTTTTATTGAACCTTTTTTCCCCCACTCATGCATCATGTGTGAGTTCTCAAATTAAAGGCCTTATGCCTTTAATTTTGTAATTTTTAAATTACATAGGAAGCATTTTTTCCTCACTTGTCTCTGTGTACACATTTGCAAAAGTAGTGAATAACATCTGTACTCAGCTTTCACTTCAGCAACTCCTGTTAAGTAATGACAGCAGCATTGTGCCCAGGCCATGATGGGATCACATTCTATATCACATTGATATATTGAACAGTATTTACTTTAATATTTTTTATGGGAGTTGATCTAACTGGAGGTGTTCCCCCAATAGCTGTGGCAAAAAATAATGTATATTCATTACAGTCTGAGCTACTTTAGAAGTACTTTAGTCATAGAGAGGCTTGTGTCTTGTCCATATTTAAGATTTCTTTTAAAAAGCATTATTACTAGATACATCTCTTTTCATATTTTAAACTTTTTGTTGCTATAATAGTAGTGATGAGATTAGCGAAAATACTGCAGCATGGAGAACTTTTCACAAAGTCACATCTGGATTAAAAAAAGAAAACCTTTGAGCAAAGGAGGTAGTGGCTGACAGCATGGAGTAGAAGTGTGAGAGATACCAGTCAATAGCAAATAGTACAAGCATAGTCCAAATCCAGCAGCATGGAAGTTTTCATTTTGTCAGAGTTCTGGATTTGTTTTTCCCCTTCTTACCGTATATCTTTTCATCAGTCACCTCATGATCTTCTGACTGACAGGGGAAGTCAATCTTTGTACCGTTATTCTGTATTATTTTATTATGGAGATTTTTTTTTAATAACAGGGTATGTTTTATCTGTATCTATCCATTTTAGGTGATCTCAGAGAGAAGCTAGCAAGACTTGAAAGAGCTTGAAGAAAAGCATAGGTAAGTGCAAAGTGAGAATGAAGGTGAGCTACAAATGCTCTTTTGAGGTATATGAATGTATTAATACCTTCCTTCTAAACACAAAACTGACACAGAATCACCAGGTTGGAAGAGACCCACCAGATCATCGAGTCCAACCACTCCCATCAAACACTAAACCATGTCCCTCAGCACCTCAGGATTAATAGTTGTACAAAATATTTCAGGAGAGTGTGTGTGAAAAAAAAAAGACTGTATTTTGACTTTCTGTACTAGAAAGAGAATTTAAAAAATGTAAGACAAAGAATGATGTTCTGAAATCTGCTCTCTATAGACCAATGAACACTGCAAGAAAAAAAATTCCACAGATTACTAAGCTGAATTATATTTCTATGACATGTTGAGGAATGAATTTGCAGTTAAGTTTGTGAGTTCATTTTCACTGCAAGCATATATTTGCCAACATGTCAGTGCTACCTCAGCTTTCTGTCTCAGCTACTTTTCTTCCAAGGATTGCCTCTGATCTTCTTCCTTTCCATTACCAATTGTCACCTGTAGATAAAGCACTTGATTTCTGAGCTTGATAGACTACAGGTTCGATACTAAGTAGTGTGCTTGTCAGCATAGTGGACTTTGACAGGCTGAACAGCAACATTATATTAGCTTAGGAATGCTGGTTTGTTTTTCTTTAACCCGAAGACAATCATTATAAATCTAAATGCAGATATTTCTGGCCTGTAAGAACTGTAGGAGTGGTTAATAGGGGTATACTGTTTGTTTTCCCCAGACCCTTAATCAAAACTTGCCTGCTATCTCAAACACATTTTTCATCTTGTTTGGAGATTAAAAATACAGTAACTCTACGCTTATATTTTTCTAACTTAAAAAGAACATGTTCTATGCTTTCAAATGTAGAAAAAGCATTTGTTCTTGCATATACGTGCTAAATATGCTAGGATTTTCTCTGCTCACTATTCATTCACTTCCTCTGTCTAATCTCCATGCTGGCAGCAGGGCTGAGTGCACTCATGACATAATGGATTTGGGTATTTTAGTTTGCTGTCAGGAGACATAAACCAAAAAAGGATAATCTGGATACTGGAATGACAATGGTAGAACTTGTCATTCGTGTAGTTACTTGTATTTACTTCTATGGATTTGGGTTTATTTTTTTAATATCAAAAATTTCTGAAAATAATAGTAAAAATGAGAAATTACCTAATATATCATGATTCTGAGAAGTGCCCTCATTCAGCTCCTCTGAAATCTACTCTTTATTCATTGTCATCCTGCTTGGCAGCATGTGTATTTCTATTTTCAGCTTTCCAAGGAGCACACACTGCAAATCAACTACAAGGGTGGCAATGGCATCACCTTTCAGTGAAAACAACCACCTATAATCTTATCTATTAATTTCATCAGATGTTTCAGTCTTCTTTTGATGTTTCCAAAGATGTAATGAGAAACAATTTGAAATGGTAAACAGAAAACATAATGGGTTTACTCACTGCAATTTCTGAAAGTCGAATAATACAGGGTAAAATTAAGAAGATGAAGCTTCAGCAGAAAAAAAAATGCTTCACCAAGTCTTCTCGCTGTATAGCTATGGTGTGTTTGTGTACACTTATCCTAAAAGGGCATTATTTCTTTGAGTCCTTGAATGTTTCTTTCTGCCAAATAGCAGAACACTTGGGAAACTCCAGCTAATAGAGAATGCAACCACACGTCTCATCAGCAGCACTGCTACTGGGAGCATATTAAGTTCATCCTTTGCACTTTACAATTGATTCCCATAGAATATCAAATCAAATTCAAGGTCTCAGCACTTATCTGCAGTGCTTATATACCCAAGGCTATATCCAGAGTGGTGAGCACAAATGCTATATCCAGAGTGGGAGCTTCAGTATCCTGATAAGATCCTGCCTTCATGCCAGGGTAAGATCAGGGCAGGCAGAAAGCCCCACTTACCTCGGTGTTTAGGCTTCCATAGGAAAGAAATCTGCATGTGTGGAGAAGTAAAATGGGGTTGCTTCAGATGAGACACAAAGCAAGGCAAGGTACTTTATGATGCAGACACAGCACCAATTTTTTTCTGATAGATATCTTATTCTGCAGCTGAAGACCACAGAAATAACTCCACCATAAACTAAGGAGCATTTCAAAAATTGCAGCTCAATAGAAAAGGAAGAATTTCATACCATCTTTAAAACAACTTTTGACTCAGACTGATGCTTATCAAAGAAAAAAAGGAGAGAAAAATAAGAGAGAAGTATGCAAAATAGTCCATTTACTGTTCTTTTGGAAAGACTAAGTGATTAAACACTTGAGGCCCCCTTACTCTGCAATGTGCAGTGCTCATTATATTTCACACAGTTTCAAAATATTTCTTCATTATGGACTATATAATAGATTTCTTTCTAAAACTGTAGCCTAATTATTCCTAATGTACTGAATAGTATTATGTTTTAATTAAAAATACTTTAAATTACTGAATAGTAGGAAGTGACAAGGACTTATGCCTTTGGGCTATCACATTTTTAACACATTATAAATCCAAGAGATAACAAAGGTAACAGTTTAAAATGCATCTTTGGAAATATTCCTTTTTAAAATGCAGTGTAGAAAATGTTTGAGATCCCTAACCTGCATTTTGAATGCACTGACATCATTGCAACCCATAATATGCAAGTAATGAGATTCTTAATTCTATGAGGAACACCACTAAACCCTGCAAAAGCTGCTCTTGTTACTGAAAAAATATAGTTAAACTCCTAAGTTTGCTTGTATTTTTTCTTTTCATAGAATCTGAAATAGTTTCAATTTTTAAGTGTGGGCATTTTGTCTGCTGAACTGAATATTATACTTCAATGTAGTCAAATAAAACAGCAGCACTTAGAAATGTAAATGCAAGTGTAAGCTTTGAGCAAAAATTGCAATCAGGACAAAGGTTTGGATTTTGAAAGGTTGTACTTTACTTTAGGGTACTAATTATTGCATATAATAATTTCTGGAAAGAGAATTGGGTATATTGAAACCTTCCGTAGATTGCAAAACTGAGTTACAAATGACTCAGCTAGACGCAGGCAACTGGAACTAGGATAGGTACCAATACTTTGAGTTGAACATCTGCTGATTCTTTGGTTCTCCCTGGGTACCAATGAAGTTCTTGAGACTTTTCTAGGTAGACAGAAGTTTCTTTACAAGATGTTAATATGCAGCATTAACTTTGCAAAGGATCAGCCACTGAGGTAACAAGAAAGCAATGATTATAATAGAATGATGATATGCACAGTTTTTTCGATAACTGTTTTCAGTTGATGAGATTTGAATTATGAAAAAGCACAAAGGAAGAAAACTAGACTATTAGAATTAGAACTGAACAGATACAGAGCCACAGCCACATGACATGTTATGCACTGTCACTTTAGGAACACTCAAAAACTGTATCACAACCTGAATGCATTTTGCAGACATCTCCTTGTTGTGACTTTCTTTAAAGTCGCAGATGCATCAGCAAACTTTCATCACTCACAGAAGACACCCCTCCAATCCCCCCACTGCCTGCATCTTGCCACCTATGCCTGGTATGCTCCTGCCTTTTTGCTTTGTAAACTAAGATTACTGGATATTTTCAGTTCTGGCATCACAGTATTATGTGATCAAGCACTGTGAGTTGTGGGAACACTAAAAGATTCTGGGAAACCAGCAATAAGTAATTCAATAACATCATGTGATGTTATCCATGCTTATATTTTTTTTGTTTGGTTTTATTTCTGTAAACTTTCCATAGGAAAAATAAAATATATAAGGAATTCAACCTTTTGTACTGAATGCCCACCCCAAGCAAGAAGATATGTCCATCAGCAGCCATCCCATGTCAAGGCTGTATGTACTTAAGAACAGACTTTATGTTTAATTTCACCATAAGTTATTGAGCAAACACTTGTCCAAGCATTTTATCTTGTTTTCTTTTAATACTCTGTCTTGTTTTGACCATAGCTTCAGGCTCCATAAAAAGTTCCTCCCTGAATCTGAGCATGAAAAAAAGCCACCCAAATTTTCTACACTACGCAGAGACAACTGCTATAGTTTCTGTTTTGTCTATATTTAAGATCTTATATTGCTCAAAAAAGCCTATGACAGCAGGTGCACAGAGGGTTGCATTCCCTCTCTCTGGGGAAATGCAGTTCCTATTGAACATGGCTGCATAAACCAGTACAGACTGCAGTAAAATCAAAGCAAGCAAGTCCCTCTTCTCTGGGATAAACTCCTGACTTTAGAGGTGGCTGATTTGGGAGTTCCTTAATTCAATTCTGAGTGCTCATATCCAGCTCAATACTTAGGTTGCAGAACACTCCTCAATTAGCTAACGTACCCAAATGTTTAAAAAAGCCCTGCATACAGGAGAGGGTCTATGGCAAAGGAAGAAGGTAGGGAAGAACATATCCTTTGCCAGTCTCCTCTAGCAACAATATAAAGTGATAGTAATGAAATGCACAAGAGCTACAAGTGAGAAAAAGTAAAATTAATGCAGCTTCTGACATCAGCAAAAATTCTGAAAATCCTGAAAGATGTGTAGTGTTTCAGTCTCATCTATCTCCATATCAATAAAAATGCAGGGAGGCTTGTGACTACAGTGCATTACCTATGAGCAGCTTTCAAAGTGATGTTTACAGCCCTCAGAATTTTTAAATCTTAACTTTCATTAATATTAAATATTCTTTTTTCCCCCATTCTTGTAGAAATATCTTTTTTAAAACAACCTTCAGATCCTATTAAAACCATTCTCCCTTTTTGCTAAGCCTGAGATTGCTACAGCCAGGTAAGACAGCCAATGTTAAAACACAAGTCAAAATTTAAAAGCAGTGTCAAATGTAATACCAGAAGTCTGCCATTTTTTCAGGGGCAAAAGAGATTGAAATCTCAGTTCTTGGATTAGTATGTGTTTTTTCATGGAAAGACACACTTACATTATTTCAGTTATAAATTCTGTTGGTGGACAAGAATGTAAAACAGCATTGACAACAGAAATGCTGGGGACAGCAAGCAATTGCTTTCCATAACAATTTACTCAGCAAAAACACACTTCCTAGGAATTTGTTGCATAATTAGATTGAATAATGAAAATAGGTAGATGTTTTAATTCACAAGTCATGAGGGAATGGATGATGCTAAGCAGCAAAGTTTTCATTATTATCTTGTCTTTGCTATATTTTTATTTTGACCTATTTTTAATGAGGACTAGACCCTAGAGCTTTTTCTATTAAAATATAATTTTATCAGAAATGTTAAGTGAAACACTCCTTGTTTTCAGAAAATAGAATTTAAAATCTTGGGTTTTGTCATAAATGAATATGTTTATTACAGCTTCTGAGAACCAAAATACATAAGCAGTCTGAAAGAGTGCTGTAAACAGCTAAAGTATTTAAAATAATATAATATTTTGATAATTAGTCACATTTAAAAATTTATATAAATTCTAAAATTCCAGGGTAGGGATGTTGAACAACATTTTTGTGAAAATGTATGTTGGTTAAGTAAAGGTGAGAAGGATCAGCTAAAGAAAAAAATTGGAGCTATCTTCAGGAGGATTAACTACCTGCATTAAAAAGTTAAAAACAAATCCATGGGTCCAACTAAACCCTGGATTTTCATTTATGAGCTCTTTGTTTGTAAAGTACATGAAAATGTAATGGCATCATCAGTATTTATCAGTGCTGCATGTATCAGTGTTTATCCAGAAACTATGTACACAAGGCAGATGTTGGATTGACCCCTGCTCAATTAAATCTGATGGTTTAGTTGTTCTTCTCTACTCATTTGAAATGGCCACGAGGGAGAAAAATGTCAATGGTGCATCTTTAAACTTCAGGAAAAGAGCTACCCACACACCTCCTTGGGAGGATGCCAGACCCAATCTGAGACAACACCATGGCAACATCAGCTTAGCGCATGCCTCAGACTTCTGTAAGTAGCACAGATAAAAGAAAAAGAATCAGAGGAAAACGGGGTTATAAAATTGTTTTCCAAATGTTACTCTAGTGCTTGCTATTTCAGGCAGGATTTAGAAAAAGAATGTGGGAGATCATGCTGTTTTATGGATGACCTTCTCAAACTGAAATCAGTGATGGATAGATAAGCAGGAGAGAGAAGAGTAAGGAAATGAGTAAAAAACAGCATAAAATTCTCTACTAGTAAAGTGAAAAACAACATACTACCAAAGCACTGCTGCTCATTGTAACCTCAGGTATTCCTGGTAAGAAAACAATGCTGGAAAATAACAGACAGGCTGGGAAAGGGAGTAAAGCATGTCAAGAAAACAATCAGTAGACTATGAAAGCAGCAGAGAGTATTACAAAGGGCAAGGGAAGGAAAAGAGTGGATCTGATTGGTCTTTCAGGTTTGATGTAGCTTTGAGTGAATAGCAGTGTGTGGCTTTGGAGTGGTGTACACAGCTGGCTTTCAGGCATTTCTAAACTATTTATAGTTTGCCTAAGCAATTTATTGTGGCATTCAAGAATAACCCTTTGAGGCAAAAGTACCACTATATGCCAGATAAATTATCACAGGTCAGTGAGCAATAGACAACTGACTACTAGTTTTCTACTCTTAAAAAAAAAGTTTAATTCTTTGGCTACTCCATTTTTTACCTTAGGTATAAGAAACTTATCTTGTAATAGTCATTTGTTAAATTTTATCTCTGTAAGCATATACAATATCATCAAGGCCAATAAATACAAGCAGCATGCCATATACATCTAGTTTACCTGAGAAAGAACCTCTGTCTGGAAGAGATGCACGCATCCAGAAAATGAGATGTACAGGCAGTCTACCACTCTGATGATTTGTAAATCCTTGGTAAAAAAACAAAGAAGCAGCAGTTATACTTTTTTATGTAAGTGATAAGTAAGAGGTAGTAGTAGAACGACGATGACCTCTACTAAACAGTCAGTTGAAAGCACCAGAGAAGCTCCTTGAAGATATGCACAACTACAGAAGAGGGCTTTGTTTCCCAGATACAGTTTTATTTCCCTGCTTTATTTATGCTGCTAGCAGATGGTGTTTTCTTCTTGAAACTCCAGAGAGTCAAAGGCAAAAATAACACCATACAGGAGCAGTGCTTCAGAAGAAGTTTTAGAACATCGGGTTTTCCTTCACTTATGCCTTTCCTCATTTGTCTGAACTGACCGT
The DNA here is from genome assembly GCA_013389865.1 of Piaya cayana. Lineage (NCBI taxonomy): Eukaryota > Metazoa > Chordata > Aves > Cuculiformes > Coccyzidae > Piaya > Piaya cayana. Next base: position 84,919 of record WAAB01007553.1, on the reverse strand, counting down.
GAGCTTTCATTTATTACCTGTACATTCCCATAGTTGCCCTAATGCTCATATAGAATTAGCCTTAGGAAAATAGACCTAGCAAGTATTAGCCCACTTCTGATAAGTGCACTGGTAGGCCTGGAGTACGTTTTCAGGAGTTTAGGAAGAAGTCTGACTTGAAACCTCAGAAAGTAATGTAATTTCTACCACACCTTCTTTACCTTCCAACTGTCTTACTACAAAACAGCAGTTCCATTCCCATTCTTCATTTTTAATTTAATGTTAATTGTTTCAAAACCAATGTTCTATTGCCTACATTTCTTGCAAATAGATGGGTGAATAGTATGGGTTAAAATGAGTTATGAGTATTTTTAATTGGTGGTAGTTGAAACAAATGCAAACCACAAAGTTGGGAACATGCTTACGTGGGGTAAGTGAATAATAGTTGTCCTCATAAGCTCCCAAGCTTCAACAGTTTGGTGTTTAAGAGCATTCTCCAGTGCTGTTTCCAAGGGTTAATTAACAGGAGTCAAGTTTCAAATAGGACAAGCCTTTGGAAATACAAGCAACCATTCTTTAATTCGGCGTTTTTCTTAATGATGGAACGTAATTTGTTCTCTCTTTTTCATTCATACACAGAAGTATACATGATTTTATTAAATGAAAACAACAGTTAGATTTAGGGGAAATTGTGATATTTATTATTAAACATTGGCTAAATTCTGTATTTATTTAATTTACTTTGAGAGATCAGTGCTGTGCATGAGGGTGTTGGTTTCTGTGCATATTCCCAGGAGGTATTAGGGTGGATGGGGGCTGCTCTGCCTTGTGTCTATAATGGATTGTTTCTTCCTTTACAATAAGTGGGTCTCTCAGGTCACAGTTTACTTTTCTAATGTTGAGGAGCGAGAATTATTTGAAGTAAATTATGATAGAGATTTTGACTTTCACATCAAATTTGTTGTTTTTCATTTTTAAAAAAAGGAAAAAAAAGACTTTTTCTTCTCTCACCTTTCTGCCTTTGATTATACCATAACAGAATTGATGTAGTAGCATTACAAAAGGCAGAAACAAGGTATAGTAGACAAACATCTAACTCATGAACTAATAGACACACTAACTCACTTAAATTACTTCAAGCACATTGAACAACTCAATTACTATATTTTTAAAATATACTGGATATTATGATCATTTTTATACCTTTCCATCTGGCTGACATCCTCCTTGGACAGTTAAGTCTTTTAGGCCTGAAGCAACTCAGGTTCCAAGCAGGGGGAAAAAAGTGTCACACATATATTAATTCCAACATTTTAAGTATTGCTCTCTGCTAAGGTTTTAAGAAGATTTCTGTAAAGCCTAGAAGTTGTTCCTATTTCAGGTCCTTGGCAGTGTACTTTAAATTAAAGCTTCTCATTTCTTTGGGTTGGGAGGGGAGATACAGTGACTCACTTCTAAAACTTCTGCTTCTGCTTCTCTCTGTCAGAATTATACCCAGCTCCTCAGTCTTCTCAACTCTCATCTGCTTTGTTTCTTGACAGACCTTAGCCTTGCATTCTTTCCAGTTAATCCCCTGTCTTTCTTCTTTCACATATCCCTAATGCTCTTAGAAATCCTTCTCAACCTCACAAATCTTGCTGAAAGGCAGAAGTAGCCCATAGTGAGAACCCTGTTTTCATATTCATCCTTATTGCCAAGCGTGTCAACTCTTGAGCTATCATTACACTGACAAATCTATTAAGAGTCTTTGAGTAGAATTTTCACTTGCAAAAAGTTAGTTTAAATAAAGATTTTAAGAAAAAAAGTGATTGAGAATATTTTAAAGTACAAACTGGAAGAAACTGCCATAAAAGGGTAAAGTTATAAGCCACTGCCTTTCTATTTTCAATGCCATGTAAAAAAAAATAGTAAGAATTCAATAATTTATTCTGAACTAATTTATATTGGAAAGGTTATTGTTTCTGAAGTTTGGCTTTTTGTTAGTTTGGGGTTTTTTGGTTTTTTTTTATTAATGTATTTCCTTTCCTTCCCATCATACATCATATGTATCTAAAGGGAGAATTAAGCTGAATTCACATGGAAACATGTGCTACCACATAACTGATCTTACTGTTGATACTACATAATATTCTTGGTTCCGGGCATTAACAGCATCTCTAGATGCAAGAGACTCTGCGTTTAAAAAAGCACTTCAATAGATTGATATTAAAGGGTACTTTCCCCTTAGTTTTATTTGGTGTATCTTTTCCTTATCTCTTGACAGAAAATATTCTATGATTCCACTGTTTCTCTGCTGAACTTTCATGCAAAGAGCATTTGAAAAAATCAGCAACTTTTTTTGTTTACTGCTGTTTTAAACCTGGACCTTTTATCTGATTCATTTTCCAGTATGGCACAAACATACTTTTCATATTGACTTGGCTGATAGAGAAATGCTCCTAAATGCTTTCACTAAGGCTAAAAACTGGACTGGCCTTGTACCTAAGACAGATATGGAAAACTCTATAATAAAATATTGCTTTGCAATAAAAGTCATTAGCTAATAACTGCTTTTATAGATGAGTCTGTCATGCCAAAAGCTAAAGGCTTTTTGTTCTACTAGCCAGCTCCTCTGCAGTGTGATACTGTGGGTTTCAGCACTCAGTCTCTGAAGTGAATAAATTCAGGTGCAAAAGTAATACTTTCATTTTTAAGCTAATTACTGCCATAAAAAATTCTTTCAGAAAGCTCAACAAGACCCGGTTTCCAGTCAGGATCCAAAAAAGACAATATTCTGGATTGAGTCGTGTGTTCTGAATGTTTGATGTATAGGTTCAGCTTCATGTTTACTACTAAAGGAGCTAGGATCCAGAAATTTTCCTTTTTATCTCAGTATTTATTCTCCTGTAGTCTGTCAGACTGCACACTTACAGACACTTTTTCACACATTATCCTCGAGTTAAGTGCTATCTTTTTTTTTGGTAGAATATCATGCAGTTCAGTAGTTTGTCAGTTCTTGAAAAATAATTGCTCAATTGTCTGTTAACTGAGAAGAATTTCCTATGTGTCAACATTCTAGACTTACTGGGATATCGTGTTGACAATGTACTTTTGAAATAATACTCTTGCTACATCAGGATACTGAATGATGGTGCCACAAGATATCATACGGTCTGCCAGCCTGTTGGGTTGCATGAGCAAACTCCAAGAAGATTTATACTTTTTCATCTCCAAGTGCTCACCACTTTAGAAATAATTCATATATCTTTGTTTAATAAAATACATTAATTTCTGGACATACATATGTATTTTCCTCTTCCCTTATAAAAAATAAATCGACTGTTCTCTTTCAAGTGACGTTAGTATGCTTCTTTCTTTGCTGATAAAAAAACCTTGGTTTTCTCTTCCAGAATACTACTTTCCTGTTTTATTTTTAACACAGATATTAATGCCCAGCTATTGCTAGCTGCCTGCAAACTATATGTTAAAATCTATGCCATTAAAAAAATCAAAGCCTTATTCTAAAGTGCCAGCAGAATACTGTCAAAGCAGTATGGTTTTAGAAGCCTTGGACACTCAAAAAAAGAAAAAAAAAAAAGAAAAATTCTATTGATTTTTTTTCAAGTTTATCAGACCAAAACCTTGTATCAACATATGTACAATAAACACCAGCACACAACTATCAAAGCCATAGGATGCTTTAATGATGCTCATAGGACCAGCTGGGTAGTTCATTCTCTCATTTGCATATAAGTTATCTCATTTGTTTGGGATAATGAAAGATACTGCATCAACTGCAAGCCTGACTGAGCAGGAATTAGATGAATTAGTGGTTTACAAGTTTTGCATGCAGAATTCATTTACATGATCAAAAGGAAATATACCATGCTTTGTTTTACATCATGCCACTATTACGTATCTGGATATAACACTCTAAATTATTTAATGTATTTAATACATAGTTAAAGGAACTTTCAGTTTTTGTCTACTTAAATATAGCAAAATAGAGCTCAGAAATCTAGTATCCAAACTGTGGCACACTGGGGAACAGAGATCCACACATGTGATGGTGGCATATGAGAGGTAAATTGCAGCAACAGTGGCTGATGCAGCCTCTGAAGTTTTTATTTGGTCAACATCAATGTAGAACAACCTACCTTTTATCAATAGCAACATTCTTTGCCTTTGCCTCCATAAAAAGAACTATATCTGCTTAGCATTACAAAACCCATGGAGAAAACGTGCTTTATGGAAGATCAGTGTTGAGTGCCCAGTATGTCACATCCCTGTCCATGTAAATGCCTTAGAGAAAAGACTGTATCTTTCTCGATATTTTGCATTGCAGCAAGGTGATAATGGATGGAATACTGAAATGGTAACAAACTCGGATCCAAGGCCTTAAAGTATCCTCTGTGCTGTGGAAAGTATTTTGAGATCTGCTAGATCAAAATTGTACAAAAGAACAATTTTAATTTTTATAGATACATACTTGCCAAACCGGAACTCCCAGTGGGTATTGTTTTGGAAAAAAAACAAAAGAAGGATGGAAAACATTAGCCTTCAGACAGGTGTAGCAAGAACTCAGTTTCCAAATACCCAGGAAAGTATTGTAGGATTGTTCAGTAGGAAACCTAGCATGGCAGTAACTACTTCAAGCATAGTTGAGAAGTGAAGATGAAGAAAAGTGCTATCTTTCTCTCTGCAGTACCAGTGACAACCACCTTACCACTGATTCAATTCAACACTGGGCAAAACAGCACAGGATTACCCACCTTTCTCTGCACAGGGAAGTGGGAGTTGCCATGGTAGGATGTCCCCTTAAACTCCCTGCAGTACAGTGAGACTCTATTCATGTTCCTACTCCCCGTGCCTCACAAATAGAAGTAAGCATCTAGTCCAGATCAAAATTCATCATCATATGTTATTTTTTTAAATGTTTGCATGGTCTTTTTAGTGTTTAGATTTGTAGTCTGTCTTTAGTATCACTTTACAGACATGAGCGCATTCCATTTTGCTTCAACAGCCTGTAGGGAGTCAGTGTTCTATCACAAATGACTTGTATTTTAAGCCAGGTCTACTCAAGCAAATTTCCTAGTAAAGCATACCATTGTCAAAGGATTTTCACCAGACTCTGGGTAACTCTAGGCTTACTTTATTAAGTACTCAGAGTTGGGCCATCACCTCTGTGAGTAGCAAAGGCCCACACAAAATCATCAGATATTTATATATTTTATACAAAAGATATTCTTTCTTCAAGAAGTTCTTGGTGTTTTTCCATGGGCTCTCAGTTATCTATTGTTCATTATTCTGCTTTGAAGCCCAACTTGATAATTCATCTCCACTGTTTTGTTTTGGTTCTCCCTCAGAAGTGATGTTTCATGTTTCTCCACTGGTTTTTCTTGAGACACTTCTATTTATTCTTTTAAACTTTAAAGAAAACCACAAGAAGTTCCACTAACTTATACCTATATTTAATCTATGCCTGTATTCAAAGTAGTTTCATCTTTTAATCATTAGTTATCATCAGTTTAATACCTGTACTCTAGATCTGACATTTCCTGTGGAACCTGTTGATTCATCTGGACTGGGTCACTAACTAGCCATAGAAAAGGCTACGCGTAGTTGAACAGTATTCATATAACTGCCATAAATTTTACTTTCCCAACACCGATTCAGATTATACTCTGTACAATAAGCCATTTATGACAACCCACTAATAACAATGTCTAAATTTTACATTGTTGTATTCATCATACCTTCTTCTTTTCCTTACCACAATCTAGCTGTATTGTGGTATAGACAAATATATATTCTATGTAACGCTTTTATCTAAGCATCTGTCTTTTCTTAGAGAAGTTCTTGGTGTTTTTCCATGGGCTCTCAGTTATCTATTGTTCATTATTCTGCTTTGAAGCCCAACTTGATAATTCATCTCCACTGTTTTGTTTTGGTTCTCCCTCAGAAGTGATGTTTCATGTTTCTCCACTGGTTTTTCTTGAGACACTTCTATTTATTCTTTTAAACTTTAAAGAAAACCGCAAGAAGTTCCACTAACTTATACCTATATTTAATTTATGCCTGTATTCAAAGTAGTTTCACCTTTTAATCATCAGTTATCATCAGTTTAATACCTGTACTCTAGATCTGACATTTCCTGTGGAACCTGTTGATTCATCTGGACTGGGTTTTAAACTAGCCATAGAAAAGGCTACGCGTAGTTGGCATATAACTGCCATAAATTTTACTTTCCCAACACCGATTCAGATTATACTCTGTACAATACGCCATTTATGACAATCCACTAATAACAATGTCTAAATTTTACATTGTTGTATTCATCATACCTTCTTCTTTTCCTTACCACAATCTAGCTGTATTGTGGTATAGACAAATATATATTCTATGTAACGCTTTTATCTAAGCATCTGTCTTTTCTTAGAGAGGACAGGGAATGCTTTTTTTTTTTAACTGTGAGTGTTTGTTCAGCCTGTGAACACACTGACATTCTGTCTGCAGCCTGATGCAGCATTAAGTAGGGAGCACGGGTGGTTAGTCCATTGCCCTTCATCATGTGTTTGGAGAGGAGCATCAGTGAGGTGCCCTCATTCCTCACTCTCCTTGGAATTGACGACAAGCCCTCCGTGGTCAGACTTAATGGGTCAATTAGAATATCTGAACATGCAGCACAGTTCTGAGATGCAGGGGCTTGATCCCGTCTCATTAAAATGTGGTTGAGAATAGTTTCTGATGAAGAGTAATTAATTTTCAAATTCATGTAACAGCACTACCTGACAGCTTTCTCTGTTTTCTTCTGAAATGACTTGACTTAGAGGGACAAATTCCACTTGATAAAGTGGCAAATGGTAGTTTATGGGTAGCAGTTTCTACAGAAGTTTTACCTCTTTCCTCTGATTTTCTTTGCATGATTTGGATAAAGAAGGTTTGATCAAAGGTCTGGCAGAGCAGTCATTTGTCACGCAGAAAGACCTGATAAGTCAGTGCAAAAAATGGTGAAGGCAATCAAGTTGTGGTTTGACAACAGAATTCTGAGAATATGAGATTAATTGCTGACTTCACTGACAGTAAATTGGATTTTGCTCTGGTGCTTGAGCTCAACTCTAATGCTAAACACTAAAAATTAGATATTTACATTTTAAAGAAAGACTTATTAATAGAGAAAAAAAGCATTACAGTCAAGCTAGAGACTATCAGTAGTTATTTATCTTTTTATCTATCCTTCTTTATTGTAAAAGGGAATTCACACTTTCATCTTTGGAGTCAAAAATGGAAGTTAATTTACTACCTGAATAAATTTAGGATATTTAATCTTTAGTGACACCTCAAATCACGATGTATGCAAAGATTTCATGGCAAGCTAAACCAGTTTTTTGTCAAGAGAAAGCCCTGTCTAGAGAGCTACTCTTAAAGCGCAGGATTGATATTACGTACTTTTTGTCAGGGGAGGAATACAGCCTTTGTTTACCAGCTACTATGATAATATCCTGCAGTTTACAGGCTAGTGGACAAAATCTTCAACCTTACTGCTCAGCTGAACTTGTTGCTCAACATTTCTGGATGCTTCTACATAAATAAAGAAACTTCCTTCTTCATTGTTACTTTGATGAAGGTTAGATCAAAGAAAGGCATCATTTAATTGGACATCCTGAAGCTATTTTTTTGTCCATGCAATGTAATGGATTTCCCAGGAACATATTAAAAGCCACCAGGGTGGGCATTTGTCTTAATTGCACCTAGAGGTCAGCCACCTGGGAACAGAAACAGAAATAGCAGTGAGGAAGGCTTGAAGATGGTCACAAAACCACAGTCAACCTAAGAAAGAAAACTGTAAAAAAATTTTTTCTTAATGGAGAGTAGCTTGTATTGGGGAAAAATAAAATTCTGGTTTTGCTTATTCCTTCTCTTTTCTTTCTAATTTCTATAGTAAGATAGCAAAAGGTGGTCTTATCTGTGTTCTCTGCAACAAATAGGAGTACTGTATCAAAGGGGACCCTCATCAATTTATCTGCCTAATGGAAACTGCACAAGAACTGAATTTTGGCTAACTGTTTGGGTTGGAAGAGATAGAGATAGATATATTCAGTCTGCACACTTGGAGACAGGTGATCACAAGGGACCGACTATAGAGTAATGCCTTGCTGTTTCCCTCATTCTAATTAATCCTGAGGAGAAAGGCATGCATTCAACATCAAATTCCTTCCACAGTATTTTTTTTTTAATTTTAGTTTGGTTTGAGACAAATTACGGAAAGGTTGCAGCTCCTGAAAGTCCAAAGACCTGTGTTTAACAAATATAATATGTATTTTTCAGCAGCACTGAGCCAATAGTTCCAGGTGCCAAGGTTAATAGGGCTTTCATGTCTCCAGCTCTCTAAACTCTAGTGAATAAATAGAGATCAGGGAGCCTGAGAAATAACTGATCTGGAAACCTCTGAGCTTCAGACGTGGACCAGGAAGAAAAGCAAGGAGTTTCACAAACGTTGCTCCTTAGCTAAGAGGACCTTAGTGACAGCTGAACTTAGAATCATAGAATCATTGAATCACCAGGTTGGGAAAGATCTCTTGGATCATTGGGGGAAGGGTGGGGGGGGTACCACAACCTCTCAAACTGTGGTCATATACTTGCTCCATTTAAGAAGAACCAGCAGATAAGAACTGCCTGCAGGAAGCCATGTTGAAGCAGAGGACAGTCTCACACTTGATTCAGTGGTTGATTGCCTTCTTTCATACCACTTTTGCTCAGATTTTGATTTGGAAGGCCAAAGACTGAATCATCCAGTCTATCTAATATTAAGATGCTAAGTGAAGTCTTTCCGGGGTGTCTTTTAACATTTGGCTACCAAATGCTCACTGATATATTTTGAAGTAATGTACAATTTTTCCCTAGACCAAGTGATGATTAATATTAAGAAAACACACGTGAATTCTCCATCTTACATTCCAGGCTTGGTTCCTACATAAAACACCTACACATTGATTTAATTTTCCAACCCAAAGTAATTTTCCATACATAAAAATACATTTTCTCTCATTACCTTTGCTTACTGATTCATGAAATTTACTTACTTACTATTCTTTTCCTAAAGACATATTTATTTGATGAGAGACTAGTGAATAAAAAAACCAGCCTCAACAAATATAACTGTTAGCCAGAGCTAAAGTACTTATTTCTTAATCAATATCTGTTGGAGTACCTATCCTTTTGCTCTTTAATATGTTCTTTAGTTCATACCCTACCTGCACCACCTTCCTGTTTGTAATACTCTCTATTTTATCTATTTTCTTTTACTTTTTAAAATAAGTTCCACTTTTTCCTGAGAAGAAGCTAGATGTTCTTTTTCTTAAAAATGATAATATATATTTTGGAAAGCAGAGTAAAACACACTTGGTGAAGAGGTTATATCACCAGAACACTAGGACTTATCAGGCAGCCCATGTTATGTACACACATGTGTATGGAAATCTACAAGCACAGCACAATACAAGTCTGCTTTTAAAGTACTTTGGAAGAAGACCTCTTTCTTAATATGGCTTTTCTTTTTCCTTGAAAATCAGACTGATTGCCAAATAAATCTTTGTTGAGTAATGTAGCCAATAGATTCATACAGCTTTATTCAATGCGTAAATTTTTGCAGGAAAGGTCCGTTCTTCGGCATTAATAAAGATTCTGTTTAAGTTTTGCTTTACCACTGGGTGGTGCTGTCAACATGCAGTAGACAGCCAATCCTTGAAACATGCTAATCTGCTCCTTAGTTAATCTTCACAAGAAGTTTTTTCATACCCGTGCTATCTATGAGGTAATAAAGGACACAAAATAAAAATTGCATTAATCTTCCTATGGTAGCAATGGGGGATGGGGAAGGAAGGTTTCATTAGGTCTTCATTCCATTAAAAGTGTGTTTTGCTGATAAATACCTTCCCCTACCCTTCAAAAGTGCATATATTTCTACTTAGAAGACATAAGATGATCAAGAACATTGTAAAACCCTCCCAGGTATTTCAAAGGCAGATTGTCACCACTTCTGCATCTTGCATTCCTCCCTGGTGTCTTCAGTACCCCAAACTGTATGCTCCTGCAGTCGCTAGAGCTGAGCAACCTTCTACTCCAAAACTTACGGTATTTGTAAATTTATTTTTTTTAGGTAATGGGAGCATAAAAGCTGCCAAAAGAAACTTCCTAGAAACCAAAACGTACACTGAGTTCGCACTGATGCTATTTAAATGAAGTTAAAAGGAAAGGTCATATTGACCAAAATACTTCTATTTTAATTGCCCCTAAGACCAAGGCAAAACACAGTGTTTCAAGAGCATTGGGAAAATATAGAAACCATGGAGGAGAGGATTCACTGTATTCTGTTAATATTTTTGTCATCTAAAGAAGTACAAAACTTTATTAAGAAGTAACGTTTAGAGTACTTTTTGGTCAAAATGTATCATTTTATTTTTATGCTGAGAAAAAAAAACTACTCTGAATTTCACTTTTGGTGATATGTAACTCCAGCAGAGCAACCGTTCAGTGTCTGTTTTGAGAGGGGTGGATGAGGAATGGTAAGCTTCAACCCAGTTACATTTGCCTTTTTATTATTGTCAAGTCCTGCTCATCTGTGACCATAAAAGCCCTATTCCAAAATCAAACATTCTTATGGCTTTGAAATGCCTTCTTCACTGCTGAACTTATATTTGCACCTCAAAAATAGTAACATATATTGTACAATACTTCTGAGACCCAGAATATCTCTTTGCATGTATAAAAATTCTGCCTTGAATCAATACAGTTAATGATAAACCTTTGTTGGTAATAGGCAACAAATGCATGTCACTGAATGTTTCAAACAAGATCATACATACATTAATGACAGCAATGTGACAACTATCTTTTAGTCTAATGTCTTCATCACAGTTTCTATAGATACCACATCAAGGTGTATTTTTAAAAAGTGCCATTTAACTTCAACCTGACAACATAATGGCATTGATACAGCAAGTCTTTGAGCTACTGAATCGGTAGAGTCAACATTTGAGAGTATGCATCTACTGAAACTTACAGGCATACAATAAGCATGAGAGCTTCATGCACTGAAAAGTCATCACTGGGAACACAGTACAAAACCTGCAAGCTGGAAACATTTTATTTTGGGCTATTTTCCCCAAAACAGAGATCAAACAACAACATGCAATGAGGTGTATTAGAGTGTTTATTACTTGAAGTTTGGATTTACTCTTAAGAATAAAATGTTTACACTCGGTTTCATAGCCTTTTTTTTTTCTTTTCCTCTTCCCCTCCATGTGATTTAATATAGCAGACTTGATTAAGGTAGAAAAAAAAACCAAAAAAACCCCCACCATATTTTCCTCTTTGACAAGCATATAATTCTCTTTCTAATTATTATCCTTTTCCTTGTAGCACTTTAAGAGAAACTGTGCACATGGGACACAAAATTCTCCAAAGCAGCAATAGAATCCTTAAAAACTCAAGCAGAAAATCACACAGGGATACAAGTGGGACAGAAGTGATTCACAGTGGTTCATAAGCTGCAGAGAGACTGTATGTGCATGCTGGAAGCTGCAGACATGCAGCATGTATGTACTCTGAGCCCTCTCTGAGGAGTGACAACACTGCCTGAGTTACCTTTACGAACATGAATCAGAATGTGTCTGACAAAAATAAGTCATTTTAACTGTCACACATTTCTCATATCAAGCCACAAACATCTGAATAGAGGTCATTTTTCATTTTATTTCCTCTCCTTGTCAGTATTATCTCATCCAATCTTCTTACAGCTCTCATACCTGAAGCTTTCCTCTCCAAGACTCAGTCTGCACACCTCTGCGTTCCTTGTCAGATAACTTTCCATTCCCCTCTGATAAAAGCACTTAATGCTTTCCCCTTCTTCTCTGTTCCATGACTTTTAAGAGCTTATGGTTTGGGGATCAGCACCCCTTAATAACCATTCAGTTGTATCTACACGCAGAACCTAAATATGCACATATCCCTTCTTAATGGTTGGCTCTAACAATAGTTTGTCAGTACCTTGCCTTTCACAGAATTATTGAATTGAAAAGAGGATTGAGGAGGGAAAAAATTATTACCTATTGAACAAATCTGGAGTCAGCCAGTAGGACAAAAAAGTATTAAGAAGTGTTGCTAGAGAGGAAGAAAGATGCCACAAAAAAACCTGAAGAAGCTTCTGTGTTATTTTTCTCATGTTCACTAGGCCATATCAGCAAATGCTCTTCAATGACTAAGGGTGAATTTATTTCCTGGGAAAATTATTGCCACTAGGATGGACAGAAACATAGATTACCTGACAACTGCAAGTACTCTTGTAACAAATGCAACACTAAGAGGAGAAGCTCTCTTTTGCAAGTAAGTAAAAAAGCTAAATTAATTGAATAGAAACTAGTAAGGTACTTGTAGAACTGTCTGCATTTGCAATACCTAAATCCTAGCAGAGTATAAATGTGTACTTTTGGCCTTGCTGATAATGCTGGCACTTTGTACCCCTATTTCACATAGAACATATGCATATTGCAGCCATGCTAAGTCTAACACACATGTAGGGAAATGCAAATTCCACTAATGAGTCTCCAGCAAGTAGTAGGTAACTACTATGCATAACGAGGCACAAATACTCTTGACACCTCTCTTTTCAAAACAGAAGTTTACACGGTTTATTCATTGTGCCTATTCTTCTAAAATAGAGGAGGGCAGTACAAAACCATTTGCTTTGTAATCAACTCTCTTTTACCTCAGTCAACCCCACAAACTGTTACTTGATTATATGACTTGCAAAATCCCCGAACTATACTCATTTGTGTACTTTGGGTATTTTTTTTGTAATTTTCTTTAAGGTGCTTTAATGCCTTCTTCGCCTCAGTCTTTAATAGTAAGACCAATTGTTCTCCAGGTTCCCAGTGCCCTGTTCTGGAAGATAGGAATGGGGAGCAAAATGGAGCCCACATAATCCAAGAGCAAAACGTTAGCGATATGAGACACCACCTAGACATGCTCAAGTCTATGGGGCAGGTTGAAATCCACCAAACAGCACCGAAGGAATTGGAAGAAGTGCTCACTAAGCCACTTTCCATCATTTCTCAGCAGACATGGATAACAGAGGAGGTCCCACTTGACTGGAAGTTAACGAAAATGATGCACATCTACAAGAAGGCCTAGAAGGAGGAGCAGAGTAATTGCAGGCCTGTCAGCCTGACCTTGGTACCAGGGAGGGTTATGGACCAGATCGTCTTAATCATGCAGCACTTAACAGGATTACCAGCTCATCAAGCCCAGTTAGCATGGGTTTGGGAACGGCAGGTCCTGCCTGGCTAACCAGATTTACTTCTCTGATAAAATGACCTGCTTAGTGAGTGAGGGAAAGTATGTGAGTGTTGTCTACCTAGATTTTAATAAAGTCCTTGACACCATTTCCCACTGTATTGTCCTGGAGAAACTGGCTGCACATGGCTTGTATGGGTTTACTCTTCACTGAGTAGAAAAATGGCTGTGTGGCTGACCCTAAAGAGCTGTAGTGAACAGAGTTAAATCCAGACTGTCCTGGGAAGTAGTTAGATCACTGTCCTTGTAGGTATTTAAAATTTGTGTAGTTGTGGCACTCAGGGACATGGTTTAGTGGTGGTCTTGGCAATGTTATATTTACAGTTGGACTCAATGATGTTTTCCAACCTAGATGACTCTGTGGTTCTATTTTATTTGAATGTGAAGCTTTATGGACTGTCATAATTATTATGGTCTCAGTATAACTGTGTGTCCCACTAGTTACTGAAAATGAATGAATGAACAGTTGAAGAGATATTTCTGGTAGGCTTGAAGGTAATAATAAAGAGTTAGCCAGCTTCCCTCAGTCTGAAGCTTCTTGAAAAGGCCAATTACCAATGTGTCTGACCTCATTGAAAAGCCGCTAGTGAACTCTCCCATTCGTATGCTTGTACCAGGTCTTGTGAACTATACGATTATAGGATTCACCCTCAATACCAAACCCTGACATTCCTCACATTGAAAAATGCTCACCAAATTGGAAGGAGGAGAGATAGTTTTTCTTGCTCACTGTAAGAGGTCATCAAATACAGGAGATAATCTAACAGGTAAATACTAATATTACCAAGGCAAAATGAGACTTCCTTTTTTTCATTAAGAAGTATGGTAACTTTATCTCATCTATGAGGAAAAATAAGTGTATTTCAAGGGGAGAAAAATTAATCCATTTATGAAAGTTCTACCATGGAGACACATTCTATAATAGGTGCCAAAAACCCAGTTCCCTGCATGACTAACAAGTTAGTTGTCTAAAAAGGAGAGGACATTTCCAATTATTTTAATTCTCAATTAAATTAGATCATGGAACACCAAGTTCTGAGAATATTTGTAGCTGTTGTCTGTTTTGGGTATTGTAAATAGATTATGTTGCTTGTATTTTACCTTAGCCTGACTTGACATAAGAGAAGTTTCAGTCTAACCGAGTAGAAACAAGATACATGCCATTCAAGACATAGATAAATCAGGCACTAGGATGTATTTTGCTTCCTCAGNGTTGTCTTTTGATGAGAAGATAAAAAAAAAAAAAAGAACATAAATGTTGGCTGAAGAAACATAGAAAAGTGTGCATGTGAAACACTGAAGAATTTGTGAGATTCTTGTGGCAGAGAGGACAGGAAGAAGTGCAACAAAGGAACAAGAGCAAAAACCGGTGCTTGATTTTACCAGCAAGAATTGGTATTGGTTCTAATTGCTGTAAGAGTAGGACTGTAAATTGAGCTGCTTTATATTTGTAGCATATATACATACTTTTATATATACATATATAGGTATACCTAAGAGGAGCCTTGGTGTCTTATTAGAAGATGACAGTTCACAAAAGGGCTATGCTGTCTTCAAATCACAGCCACTGACTGACTGTAAACAGGAGCTGGAAAAGCAGAATAGATGCAGCCTGCAATGTTGGGTAATCAGGTACCTTCACAGAGCTTAGAAAAAAAAAACCCTGCTGAATTCATGCACTTTTTTTTGACCTTTATGAAGCAGCCACACTGTGGTGAAAGACAGCCTCCTGTCTTCCCAGAGCAATAATCAGATTAGCTTTATTTGCTCAAGAGTGTATTTACACACCAGTATAGGAAATTTGACAACAGCTGAACTAACACATGCAGCAAGGTTTGGCAGATGAAGGGCAAATAATTCATTAGCAAAGATGAATGGGAAAAATTTACTTTTTTTGTTGTTTTTGTTGTTGCCAAATTGTGCCAGCTGGCCAGGACAATACTGTTTATGAAATTGGAGGTTTCTCTTTACTAATTCAATTTTCCATATGTAATTCTTTTTGATGAGAAAGTTGGGGGGGCACAATCAAAATAACCTTTTGCCATAAAAGGGAGAAAATTAAGTTCCAAATTATTTCCAGTGGTTGCTCACAAAAAGCTGATCTATTGATTCATCATGATATATGAAAAATTGAAAAAGATATAAATAAATCAAAATTCATTTAAATCTATGAAGTACCATCAGTAAAAATAGTTCTCTTCTGTGATTTTGTGCATCTTCAAAAGCAAAATACACAGTAAATCTAATAAAAACTAGAAAGTACATGGCAAAAAGGTATCAAAAAATCTAACCTTCAGATAGTGATGGGGGCATTTTGGTCCTGTTAAATTGCAACTGGCAATGCACTTTGTGCTGCTAGAGAGAAATAAGGGAAAGCTTTACCAGCATTTAAAAGTATCAAATAGTCATGACTACCTCTTCTGTTGTAGCTAAGGCCCTGAAAAATACCACAAAGAAGACTAAACATACAAGACTTCTCTTGATGAACGTTGCAGAATTAACCTATCACACATTGACTTTGGCGATGGATGTAATTTCATCTGTAGAATCATAGAGTGGTTTGGGTTGAAAAGGAACTTAAAGACCATCTAGTTCCAATCCCCCCTGCCATGGGCAGGGACACCTTCCATTAGACCAGGCTGCTCGAATCCCTATCAGATCTGACCTTGAACATGTCCAGGGTTGGGGCGTCCACAATTTCTCTTTCAGTACCTTACCAATTTCATAGTGTAGAATTTCTTCCTTATATCTAATCTAAATCCACCCTCTTTCAGTTTAAAGCCATTACCCCTTGTCCTTTTACTACATGTCCTAGTAAAAGTCCCTTTCCAGGTTTCCTGTGAGCCCCCTTTAGGTACTGGGAGGCTCCTGTAAGGTCTCCCTGGAGCCTTCTCTTGCCTATACTGAATAACATCAAATTTTTCAGCCTGTCTTCATAAGAAAAGTGTTCCAGCCCTGTGATCGTCTTTGTGGTCTTCCTCTGGATTCACTTCTACATGTCTATAATCTTCCTATACTTAGGACCCCAGAACTTGGTAAGTACTCCAGGCAGGGTCTCACAAGAGCAGAGTTGAGGGGGAGAACCACCTCCCTTGACCTGCTGGTCATGCTTTGTTTGATACAATCCAGGATACTGCTGGCTTTCTGGGCTGCAAGCTCACATTGCTGGGTTGCATTTGGCTTATCAACCAACAAACCTAAGTCCTTGTTTCAATCTGGTCTCAAGACTGCTTGCAATCCATTCTCTGCCCAGCCTGTATTTGTGCTTGGAATTGCTCTCACCCATGTGCAATTGGCCTTGCTAAACTTCATGAGGTTTGCACAAACTCACCTCTCAAGCTCATCAAGGTCCCTCTAAATGGCATCCCTTTCCTTCCCAGTCTTCATCACACCATACAGCTTGATATTGCCCAAGGTTGTCACCAACAAAGATTTTAAACAGCTAACATTGTGTGTTAACAATGTGGAGGACTTTGGATAGGCACTGACCCAAATCATAGGCTCTGCTGAGGTTTCTCAAGTCTCTGTTTACACTTGTACACTAGGTCACCATATGGTATGATTTCACTCCTGCCTGCCACACCTTGCCCATCAAGAAGTGCCGCAAGGATCTCTCAAAAATCCACCTACAAGGAGTGCAAAAGAGGTGATAACATTGGCAGAAATGTCTTATCTCCCCTCTATGAGAAAACCACTTATATTGGACTCTAACATAAATAGTATGTAAAGGGAAGGTGGCTGGTTTTCAATGACAGCATAGGCACAGTAACCAAACTAGCAGTATCCTGGATCCACCAGAGACTTATCAGCATTGAACACTGGAGCATGGGCTTAAGGAGGGACTCCTCTTGAACATAAGACATATTTGCCTGCACTTCAAAAAACATCAGTTAAATGCAGAAGCAAACTACGATGTGATGCCAGAGCCATAAGACCACTAAAATTTACATCCTATCACAGAATCACTAGATTGGATAATATCTCCAGGATCGAGTCCAACCATTTCTGTCAACCACTAAACCATGCTCCTGAGCACCTCATCCACCCTTCTTTTAAATATCTCCAGGGATCGTGACTCAACCTCCTCCCTGGGGAGCCTGTTCCAGTGCCCATAGACGTTTTCTGTGAAAAAAAAATTTCTGATGTCAAGCCTGAACCTCCTTTGGTGCAACTTGAGGCCATTCCCCCTTGTCTTATCACCTGTAATTTGGGAGAAGAGGCCACCTCCTTTCTCTCTACAACCTCCTTTCAGGTGGTTGTAGAGAGCAATAAGGTCAACCCTCAGCCTCCTCCAGGCTAAACAACCCCAGTTCTCTCAGTTGCTCCCCATAAGACTTGGACTATTATTTATTAAGACTATTTATTGCAATAACTGTAAATACCTTCAATACGACATGCATTAGCTTTATTCCAAGATATTCTGAATTAATTTCCTGCACTTTAAAAGAATTAATATAAAAAATTCCTAGCCATGCAAGTAAAAGAGACCATCACATAGCTGAACTTCCCATATAAAGAATCTGCAGTACAGTTTTATCATATGTTAGAGGTAACGCTACAGGTAACAGAGCTTCTTAAACATAAAAGTTTTTGCTTGAAAATGAGTTGTGATGATATATCCTCTTGCTTCCAAATCAAAAGCAAACAAATAAGAGAAATGAAAAAGAACTCATAGTTTTTCAAGAACAGAATCATTATAACAAGTGGGTTTTGGACAGTTAAACATACCTGTTGTAACAATAGCATTTAGAAATTCCTTAGGTAGGTTTGGTAATTAACTCTTGTGACAACAGTCTAAAAATAACCTTTTGTTCTCGTGTACCATTTATGTTTTGTTGAACTGACATTTTCTAGTGAAATGCTGTTCTTTCAGAGTTTTCAGTTGGCACTCCGAAATAGCGCTGTCAGACCCTGTACATATTGGCTTAAAAAGCAAAACATGTGGTGCTGAAGTACTGTTCAATTCTCTTTCCTGTGAAACACCTGCTGAATTTTCCCCTCTTATTAATAGTACAATATTCTAAAGGGGAGCTGAAGAATTTGGTAGTGCTCCCTTTAGAATAACTTGTATAATGTTCCTATTTTAGGGAAGGGGAGTACTTTTTTAAAAGGTTGTAATATCAGTGTAAGATAAGTCACTCTGGGAAGACATAATTGCATTCTTTTTACAAGGCCCTTCAGTTTAGCTGCTACCTATACCTGGGTGCCTCAGTTGTCAGTGACAGAGGAGGGGACCTTCCAGAGGGTGGCTCAGGGCCGAACCCTAATGCAATCATTTGCCATCAGTTGCTCTCTACTCACTGCAGCAATAATCAAGGGAAACAAGACAGACTATAGTATGTGGCTTTTTGGGTACATAAACTTAGATAGTGTGAATGTCAGTTCTGTAGATACATAGTTATGGGAAATTACTCCCTTCAAATGACCCTGGAACTCCTTACAAATACTTGAGGACCACCATGTGAAAGTCCAGGCCTTGAGACTGTCAAGTTATTCAGGATCATTTTTAAGATTGGGCGTAAGAAAGGCTAAATAAATTTTGATGTATTTCTTCTGTAATGTTAATAAGCTTTCCCCTTCTTCCCTTTGATAACACTGGAACAGTCTTTTCATCCTTCCAAAAAGTCGCTCTACTTCTTCCTTCCCTTACTTCACTTCTAGTAAAAAACTTTTCTCCCTTGTCTCCTATAACAAGGGTCTGAACCACCCCTTAACACTAAATAAAGCTACATCCTTGAGAGCTTTGGGGTCCAAGTTTGTGTTAGGACGCTTGGCACCATGAAAGTGTACTAGCATACTTATATAGGAATAAGATACCAGAATGGTTTGGGGGTAAATTGCATAGTTTTTGGGGCACTAGTCAGACTGATATAAATGAGTAAGACAAAACCAACCTGGAGCTCCCTCTTGGTATCATTTGACTTCACGGCAGTTTCTCAATTCTGTTCAAACATCAGGGAAAGTCATGGAACAGGTGATCTTGAGTGCTATCATGAGGCACTTGCAAGAGAACCAGGTGATCAGGCCCAGTGAAAATGGGTTCACAAAAAGCAGGTCTTGCCAAACTAACCTGATCGCCTTCTGTGACAAAGTGACTCGTCTACTGGATGAGGGAAAGACTGTGGACGTGGTCTTCCTGGACTTCAGCAAAGCCTTTGACACAGTTTCTCACAGCATTCTGCTACGGAAACTGCCAGCCTCTGGCCTGGACAGGCACACACTCTCCTGGGTGGAAAACTGGTTGTATGGCCGGGCCCAGAGAGTGGTGGTAAATGGTGTTAAATCCAGCTGGAGGCCAGTC
>WAAB01007553.1:20036-64917 GCA_013389865.1 Piaya cayana | reverse complement strand
CAGGGGACAGGACAAGGGGGAATGGTCTCAAGCTCTGCCAGGGGAGATTTAGGCTAGAGATTAGGAGGAAGTTTTTCACGGAAAGTGTCACTGGGCATTGGAATATGCTGCCCAGGGAGGTGGTTGATTCACCTTCCCTGAAGGTGTTTAAGTCATGAGTAGACGAGGTCCTGAGGGACATGGTTTATTGTTTGATAGGAATGATTGGATTTGATGATCCGGTGGGTCTCTTCCAGCCCGGTGATTCTATGATTCTATGATTTTATGACCAGCTCACACCTGGGATCCTGGTTACCAGGCTCAGAGTTTTCTCAGAACAATCAATTCAAACATGGTGCCAGAAATACCTTGGGAATGCATTTTTCTAGCTGTTTGGCTCACCCCTTTGGCTTGTTCAGCTGACAGGGAACCAGCTTTTCATTCAGTTGATCATGATCCAGTAACACTCCATTATCCAACAGCAAAGCCAGATCACATGTTCCTACCTTCCCTATCTCCTTCTGCTCCAGATCTTTATTTCTACCTCTGAATCACTATTTCTCTCTTCTATGATTGTACAACATTGTTTTCCTTTGGAAGAATACACTGAGCTATGCTCTCAACATAACTGCCAAAAAGCCAGTATTTGGTCTGACAGTATGCAAATAAATTACCTTCAAAGAATAGTCTTCCTCCTACTAGTTATTTGAAAGTCAAGATTTCTAAACTCTCTAGGTCAAGCCCCATTTTGCATTAGGCAATATGTACAGTGCAAATTAGTTTTATTTAACACAAACAAGAAAAACTATGAAATTGGGACACTAATTCTGTTTACAAGTTAATTTTGAAGGCAAACAAATTTGGAGACAAAGAATATATGGAAGAAGGTGTCCCAAAGCTTGCTTGCTGGAATCAGAGAATGCCTTTTCTCATTCCTAATCAACTTTTAATGTTTGTTAGAGCTGTACTATTCAAGAATGTCATGATTATAGAATCTTAGGCTGAGATTCAAAGCTATGTTTGACATTCAAATGTTCAGTACCCATCAGGGTGAAAGATGGAGGTAGTAATCCCTTGCAACATTCCTGCAGCATAAGCTGGCCTGTCAATAGGGAGAACAAGGCTGTCACAGGCAATGGATTATGGATGATAACACAACAATGACAGTAGTAATATTGTCATTATTTAGCAGAGGTAATTTGCTGCAAGATGTCAACATTTAATCCAACAAATGCTATAGAAATGAAGATCCCTTATGAAGAGGCTGCACACCCACCATGATCTAACCCTAGTGGACAAGTAAGCAACACACAGCTGCTCACTCACCTGTCCCCTGCCCAGTGGGATGGGCAGGAGAATGAAAAAAGGTAAAACTTATGGGCTGGGATAAATACAGTTAAGTGAGACAGCAAAGGGGAGAAAGAATAGGAACAAGGCTAAAACCACTAATAAAAAAACTATATAAAAAAAAAGCACAATGCAATTGCTCTCCACCCAATGACCAATGCCCAACACATCCCTAAGGAGCAATCACTGGCCCTCAGACAACTTTCTCCAGTTTACATACTGAGTATTATGTAATGTGGTATGGAGCATCCCTTTGGCCAGTTTGGGTCAGCTGTCCTGTCTGGGTCCCCTCCCAGCTTCCTGTGCATAAGCCACCTTTTCGCTTGCAGGCCAGCACAAGTTGCTGAAAAGTCTGAGACTGGTTAGCAACAGCTAAAAACAACAGTGTGTTACCAATCTTACTTTTCATCTCACATCCAAAACACAACACTACACCTGCTACCAGCAAGAAAATTAATTCCCAGTCAACACCATCACGTCACTCATTTCTAACTGGATTAAAAATCCACTTAATTATAAACAGTAGGATTTGCTTAGTGTTTATTTGAAATATGAGATTCGGGTATATGTCAGATTGCTTAAACATTTATGATACAGTTGTTCAGGTGACAAGGCCTAAAGTAGAATTGAAGGGGAACTGAATTGTCNCTGAGACTGGTTAGCAACAGCTAATTCTACTGAAGTAGAATTGAATGGGAACTGAATTGTTAAATATTGAAGTCAGTGTTCCTGTATAACAAATAAGTTTCTTCATAAAGTGAAAGCCATTTTCAACAGGTTTATCCATTAGAAATTAGCTTTCTGATTTCTGTACAGATCAAGCTGCAATACATGTCAAGCTTCGCATGCACTTTCTTTCTTTTTTTTTTTTTTTTTTTTAATTAAAATTTCACACTTTTTCACCCNAGTCTTTCCCCATTTATTACCTGCTGCCTTTGACAGGCTCTGCCCACCTGGAACCACAGCCATACTTCGAGCTGCCTGGTGAACCATGCAGCTGTTTCTCAGTCTCGAATTTTCTGAATAAAAATGATTTAAAGTTTGGGGAGGGGATGTTGGTGAGGGTTTTTGGGGTTTTTTTTGTAGTTTTTTCTATGCAACACAGGTCTTCAGTGCTACAGCGCTACTTTACCACTGGGTGGGGATCTCAACACACAATTGACATTCCCCCAAACATCCTCCCCTGCTTCCCCATCGCTTGAAAGTGTGCATCCAACACAGCAGAGAGGAGGGAGCAGAACCCAGCTTTGCAAGCGCATATAAACAGCGCAGAAAGAAATCTGCTCACCTTTAATCCTTCAAAATAGGGCTCATTTATTACTGTCTGTGTTAGCTGCACAGGAATTAATGAGGTGGTAACACTGAAGTGTGGATTACAGGTGTACATGGCCCCCCAAACTACCTCATACTTGCTAATATTCAGAATGCTAATGTGAAGCCTCAACAGGCAGGAAACCAAGAAATAGTTCACGCATAAAGGATGTTGTGAGTCTGTTCTTTCAGCTTATTTTTTCTTTTAAAATTATTTCTATAGTCCGTAAAACTATAATACTGTAACCTACATGGCTTTTTATTTTATCTCTAGAATTAGGGATATATGCTTATTCCCATTTTAAAGCTGCTGATCAGATGCACAAAAGGAGTTTTTAGGTAAAAGTGACAGAGGAAGATCATAACAAGAAAGCAAAGAGCATGAGTCTGCCAGGCACTGGCCTATGTTCACACAATTAAACCCTCATTCTTCATCGTGTTTTAAGTACTCATCTCCCGCATTAAGAAAAGTCCTCTTTGCTCCTCCTGTTTAACACTGCTCGTGTTCACAGTCTATCAAAAATAAATAAGTTGCAATTCCAGTATGACCATGTAATACTGTATTGGGAATAACTCAAACCTGCAAATTCTGCAAATATGCTGTTTGAATACATTGTGCAGACTGAATCTTGTGAGGAAGGAATAAACACGTGACAGAGCTGCATGGCCTGTAATTGCTTCTATCTATAACAGGAGCAAATAGAAAGGCAGTAGAAACAGTTCTGCTCTGATGCACATTTTACCTGTGACACTTCTATTTCTCCTACTTTTACTGCAGACTAATATGGAGGACCTAATTTTAGTTATTTTCTGAGGAGAGTTTGGGACCTGTAGATCCTCACCCCTACCACTATTTTATTTTTTTCTTTTCCATATAATCATTATCATTCTTCAATGTCAGTCTCTACTAATTTTTCCTCATATAGCCTTACTCATTTTCTGAGCTCATATAACACAAGTAGAGAGCCACACACTATTTCTCTTTTGTATTGCTAAAATTGCAGTTCTTTTTCTCATATCATCCTTCAAGCCTCTGCCTTAAACTGCTGCCATTTTCCAGGGAGGGGACAGAAGAGGAGGAAAAAAAAAATCATTTCACTAAGCCTAGAAATTAAAACTAATTCCTTAAAACTTGCCTAATTAAAAACTGGAGTCAAATGGGAGGCAGCTGGGGATAAGGTTTTTCCTAGCTCTCTCCATGGAGCTGAGCTTACCTTGTGACTAAGTAGAGTTCTTTCCCATTCTGAATCCTTAAAATGCAATATCCCCTCAACACCAGTGCTGTCTTCCCTTCTGAACTGTCCTATCATACAGAAACTTCTTGTGACCGACCTGTATAGAATACTATAGGAAGTCAGTAGAGTTTGAGGTTGCCTAAGCAAAATCCCACAAATTACATATTCACGGTAATTAGGAACCTGAGGATAACCTGTCAGGATAGGGTTATTTCCAGAGAGAAAAATTCAGAAGTTAAGGGTAATGACTGCTGTTGCAGAGCTGAGTGACACACTGTCAGAGTGGAGAAGATAGTTATTATTTCCTTTATAAGGAAAGAGAAGAAACCAGGAAAAGCTTCAGCTTCCAAAATTGTTTTAGGTTTACTTATTCCTTCCATTAATTCAGCTTCAATGAACAGAGCACATTCACTTTGGGAAAATACCATCCATGTTAATGGAAACGGACTGCCCAAGACTTGAGGGCAACCTGGGCTTCTACAGTCACACCACAGCAGAGCTACCAGTGCACTGTGTTGTCTGGGGACAAACACAGGGATGAGGTCTTCTCAGTCAAGTAAAATGCTTGATAGATGAACTGTAGTTAGCCAACAATGATTTCAAGCAGTTTATCTTCACTAATTGAATCCTCAAGTAAATTGGCAGTGACTAATAACATTTGGGCACTCCCTCTCTTAGTTCTTGAGTGAGGAAATTAATTCTGTGGTCACAGACCCATTGCTTTAGGCAGTGGGTATTATAACGCCTTAAAATATAATTCCATGAATTTTCTTTGCTCCTTTATGAACAAAGATATTTTTTTCTGCTTTGCCATAATTCTTTTAGGAAACCTCATACAGAAGCTTTCTCTAGTTTAAAACTTATTTCTCATGTTCAAACTGAACACCGAATAGGCAGTGGTTTGTACCAATCTTGCCTCAACATGGACACCTGCTCATAATCTACCATTAGCTAAACATCTTCCCTTCAGCCTAAACTTATTGCTTTCTTGCCTATCACAAATCCATTACTCACTTAATTTCTCTGCTAATCCCCACCTGGTCCAAATTGGTCAACATTTTCTGCATTATTGAAGTCTTTGATACAGTACTAAGAATGTTTGAAACAGTCACTATTGCTTCATAGGTAGTATGCAACTGGTTGCACAAAATCTATTTCTGGTCAATCCAGTGTTCTAATTAATCTATTTCCATTTATTCAGCTCTATTTTCACCCTAAAAATACTGGGTACTACTGGTACCAGAATAACGCTCTAGAATCTGGCAAGACTTGTTTTCCCTTTCTTAAAGTCAGCTACTGCATTTCCTGTTTTACAGCGATGAGTATCACTCTGGTTCAGATTTGTTGGAAGCTAGCTCCTGCTAGCTTTGTGTGCCAACTCCTCCAGATTTCTGTGACAGAAGTTACCAGATAGATACCAACTAGATGCAGTGCATAAACCTCCGAATTTTGCTTCTTCCTCAGTCTGATCATTTCTACTTCCATACCCTCCTTTTAGCTAGCTGTCCTGCCATATCAAAACATCCTCTTAATGAAAGCCAACTCAGTATTTTTCTTTGTTTATAGTAAATAGCCACTGGTTTCAAATTAGGGACTGTTCTCACTGCATATAATTTTTTCCCCTTCACTCTTAAAAGGTTACAGGGTTCCAGGCCTGCAACGACTTCTTTTCTTCTCATTAGCGATAGAAAGGGGAAAAGTTCTTTGTAATATGAAGTGTTGGATTTCTGCAGGTTTTGAGTAGCCTTGCCTAGCTAATATAAATAGATAAATGCTAGCACACTATTCACTGAAAAACGGTTACATCAAATGGTTTATCCAGCCTCATTGAATTGCTGGTGTGACTTGTGTCAGCGGATCACGTACGCTGCTTAGCAGAGCAGAATTAACATCTGAAGGATGCATTTTTAGTGACACAGTGTTTGGAATAGTTCAGTTACCAGCAGTACTTTCCAAGGATACAGCCGCTTGGTGTAATGATTTCATCTGTTTCCTTGGGGGAATTATGTGATGAATCCACACAGAGCATCTGATTGCATTTACCACCTGCAGGTGTTTTAAAAGTTCTTTCTTGGTTTTAGAAACTTCAGAGCTTCACATACCCAGTAGGTCTCATTATGGCTTTTAGAAAGAGTAGTAAATTATTTCTCATGTATTACTATACCAAAGTCTATTGGTAGATCAATTGGCATATCAGTTTTGTACATAGTTTACTATTGAGCTCAAAACAATACACAAATATATTTCGACTGTGGATATATTATTATGGAGAATGCTGAGTTGCTAAATGAGCCCAAACATACTTTTAAAATAGTCTGTGGAACCAGCTGTGTGATAATAAAACTCTCAGCAGAATATTTTGGGCTTTTTAAGGATTCCATAGCACAGTTTGAAAGAGGATTTTTTGTACTTGTTCATTGTGTCTGTTTACATTTAAGTGAAGGAAGATCTTTCCTGGGTACTACAAGATACACTTCCATCTGCTACCATTCACTCAAACCATTAAATATCATGCCTTTGAGACTTAGAGCCCCATTCCAAAATTTTAAACTTTTACATTAGGCTATGGTCTTTGAGTACAAGCATTCTCTCATTTTTGAGATCTGTGCCTTAATTTGTTTACTTAGGAGATCTCTGCTTAATTAAAGAACGAACAATACTAGCATGACAAACTCTTATGGACTTGTTATTTTAATAGTTATTACAGTCCCTGAGAACTAAGATAAATACATTAAAATTAAACCACTGATCTTTGGGTGCTGTAATAGGAAATGTTTTTTGGAGTGTTTTGCATTGCCTATAGAAGTAGCTGAAGGGGTCTTCACAAATGTTGCAGTTTAACCCTGGCCAGCAACTCAGCACCGTGCATTCACTCACTTGTTCACTCTTCCCCACCACCCAAGGTGGGATGGGGAGAAGAATTGAAAAAAGTACAACTTGTGCATTAAGATAAAGGTAGTTTGATAGGATGGCAAAGGGAAAGAAATAATAACAATAATTATCATCATCCAAACTACAGCACTATACCAGCCACTAGGAAGAAAATCAACTCTATTCCATCTTAAACCAGAACAACACGGAATAACAAGTACAATCTTGAATACTAGTCCCCTTATTTTTACTCTTTTTCAGGTAGTATCCCTATCCCTGTAAAAGTGCAACCACAAAACAGCACAGAAATACCTAGACAGTCTGAACACTAAAGAATCTTTCTAGATTATCAGTCTGGCAATATGCTTTAGAGCCCTCTAGGGGACTGCAGGTAGTGTAATCTTCCAAAGGCAAAACAGGTCCATGGTAAGGATGGAATGTATGCCATCTATGTTAAAGCACTTTTAAATAAATGCTTAGAAACTTGTACATTATGAAATCCAAAGGAAAATAACTGTCATGAGTGGTCTCTCTCCCCCTGTTTATTGCAAGAGAGGTATTACAACAACTGTGACCATGGTTTGCTCTGCTTGCTAAGAAATGAATGCTGTTCTTGATTTACTAGATTTTGCAAATACGGTAAGCTGTATTCCCTTTTTTTTCTAAAAAGAGTGATTTTGACAGAACATTTCTACCCATCAGACTTCAAAGTGTCACTCATTTTCAGGAGTGTGCTTAATACTTCACAAAAATTACTATTATTAAAAGTCTCCTTTAATCATGCTTTTATAATGGATTACCTCATGTAGTATAGTTTCATTAGCTATTGCATTACATTTTGAAGATGTTTAGAGATTTTACTTCATTCTTTCTCCTCATTTGGGAGTCTGGCAAAGACTGGAAGTGAAAGAAGTGGGTTTATGTGTGTCTCCCCTGTCTGCAGCACAGACAGAACTACAAGAAAGTCGTACCTTGACATGCCCCTGGCCATGGGCACAGAAATGGCAGCTTGTAGCTGTCAATTAAGAAAAAACAAACAAACCTGAACCCTCACAAGCATGTTAGGAGCCTCTTAGGGCAATGTATCAAGCCTGGCAGTTTTTCACTGTCTTCTCCAATACAGTTTGGAGTCTGGTCTTGACGGATTAACACAGTTTTTGAGAGAGAGTGACAATGACAAAACACAGACGTCTGCATCTGATTTTAACCACAAAAAAAAGCAGCTTAAAATGACAATGAAGAGAATATTTTAGGATATAATATATATCTTCATAAATATGGGGGTGTTGCTGACATAAAAAAGGAGTTAAGGTTGACCAGTGTTCAGATGCACACAAACCCACTATATTTGTCTAAAGTCAGTGAAGACTAGTCCCCCTTATTTTCTTACACTTCTATGAAATCTAGGGGAGACACACCTAAGATGACTTTCCTACAGACAGAAAAGCAGCAGCATAAGGTCAAGAGTCATCAACTCATGCATTGAAAGCTTGAGTTAAAGCCAGGATTCAGTACTACTTCAGCTACATGTCTTGTTTCTGTGTATGTGTATAGTCTCAGCAGTAAAACTTATCTTTGTTTTTTAATTAAGTCAGTCAGATTGGAAAAATAATACACTAATTACTCTTCTCCCCTCAAACTGTAGCACTCAAGTAACACTCAGACTTTTAATCACAGTCTGTAAGAACTACAGTATCATAAAATGTTTTCTACTTACTGAGCTGTGTCAAGCTATGTTTATTTTATTTTATATTTCCCAAGATTTGCTATAGTGGGTTATTATTTCCTCCTACAGAAATAGCCAGTTTGATCACTGTTAATTCCACTTCCTACTGCCCAGTAGCTGTGACCATATAAGCTCAATAGTTTCAGAATAAAGTTAATTAAGATATAATGCAGTTATTAGTAATACTAATTAGTAATACTATTATTAGTGCAGTATTATTTTGCATTACATATAATGCACTGTATATCAGCAGTAATACTAATGAAGGTCATACACTGGTGGAGAGGGAAAGGAGAAGAAGAGAAACTTAAAACATTGTCCAGTGTTGTTTAAGTCATGGCATAACTGGCTTCAGAAGGAAAGCACTGCAGCTAAGGGTGATTTTTTTTTTCTGCAAAAAAAAATTAAAAGCCCTGCCTATTTTTATCAGCAGTTGAAATCTCAGTTGCAGCATCATACTATAAAAAAAAAGGTATCTTGCTATCATATTTTACTTTACTAATAGTACCGTACATATTAATAACTAAATACTAATTAGTAAAAGTAATTATATATTAAAATGCAACTCCTGATGTGTCATAAAGACATTACAACAACAGTGGGTCAGAATTAAATCTTGGATTTTTATTTTCACACAATACGTTCCATGAATCTAAATTCACATGGATCCATCCTATCTACATATGAGCAATAAAAAATACCAATGTGTCTATAAAATAAGAAAGATATTCTTCAAGTTTTTTTCCTTCCTAATCTCATATATCTACTAAGTATCCTCCATGTAGTAGAGGCTGAATTAGAAAGTTTAATAAATACATTAAGAAAACATACTACCATTAGCTCAGTGAGTCAAAGTTCTTCTCACCTCAATCTGCATTCCAAATCCTTCCTCCGTTATGATGCTTCATGTATTCTTAAATAACAATTTTAGTCCAGATTTCCTCAAAAACAGAAATTCTCTTTGATCCTCACTCCAAGCTAGTATCACCTGCTCATATGCAGATGTGTCCAAAAAAGGTCCTTGTTGGAAACTGCTTTCAAGCCCCTGCTATACTTTAATATATTTCAAATAGAAAATCCTCCCAAAATGCACACAAAACTTTGTTTAAACTGTCTCTCAGATAAGACAAACATCCCTACATCACAATCCACCTTTTCCAAAAACCTACCAAGGCTTAGCAGTAAAGGAAATTTTATGTTAAACAAAAGTTAAAGACAAACATTTAGCTAAGAATCAAAAAAAGATTTACAAGCAAAGATACGTATAAAAGAACTCTCATCTCAACAGTACATTTTGTGTATTCTTACATGTGAGAAGCTATCAGAGAAAAAAGGCTTGGGTTACACATCTTGAATTCTTTTTGGATAATGTCCTCAGTTTCACAAGTCTTCTCTTCACTCTGAACTATTTAAATATCTTTGTGATTGAAGACCAAATATGCCCATGGATGAATATAATGTGCATGCTACTGCAAACATTAATAACAACTTGGGTTTCTCCACAGTACAAAATTTTCTCTCCCTGTCTATAGTCTTATGTTTGTTACCAATATGTGCTTGACACCACGATACATGATTCCAGCTATACGCATGTTTTGTGAAATTCAGAACATCCAGTATTTTATCAATTTTCTGCAATAGCTACATATGACAATACATGATGCACTTTGTGACACAGGATTTTCTCCAGTCCTCTTCCTAAACAGGCACTGCAGCTTTTAGGGGTCTGTTGTCAGATATAGTGAAGGCAATTACATCTTCTGAGCTATTTGTGTCTTATACACATAAGATTTCTTTTCCCCAGTTGTTTAGTGTGGAGACTTTTAGAGTCCTACTGATCTTTTGACTGACATGAAATTATCTTCCTCTGGATCATGCAAAGCAGATAGAAGATGTGATATACAGCAATACCAGGAGAAATAAATTTAAATTCTTTTCTTTCACCCCCTATTTCTCCTTGTAATTTTGTCACAGCCAACAATAACAGTAAATTTTATCTCATGGGGAATTAAACATGAGATATGTTACACAAAGAGCAACCTAAGCTGAAGAGCTTGCAGGTATTACCTGAAGTCAGGGGTGGCTGAATTTGTTTGGCAGTTCAGGTAGTATTTGTGCAATTGCTACTGTAAATGCCAAACTGATTAAAATACTTCTTTCATCTACATCTAAGCTGTGATAAACAAACCATCTCCCTTAAAGTGGTACCAAAATCTGTGGTTCAATTTCAGTCAGCAGGGATAAACCTGACCAGTTAAGGACTGACCTGAACAAAGATTTTGCAGAAAATTAAAAAAGCAAACCATACTTTTATTTATTTTTTTTAAGTTAAAGGATTTTTTGAATTATCTTCTCCGTGTTCGCTATGGTGTTTCTTAATGTCTGGTCCACACTGCCTGACAGTAGGTGATGGTAGAGTGCATCGCAAGAAGTGAAACACTAAGTAAAAAAGTACCAATAGACACAAATTAAACACAAAAAAGACATTACCACAATTCATGTGTTTATATGCTTGTGTAGCCAAAGAAATCAGCTCATATTTTTTATCATGAAAACTGACTTCTAATACTGTTAGATAAGACAGAACATATATGATTGTGAATCAGCACACCAATGGAAACCAATATCTACCACTTCTCTCTCAGATTCTTTCTTCAGAGTTCATAGGTCTCCAAAATAGGCTGCCATTTTAAACACTTAAAAAAGCTAAGGTAAGTTTAAAAGCACTATTTGTATATTTTCAATTTGTCAAACTCCTCAAGATCTTTAACAGAATAAAACCAGGCTGCAGCCAACTGAAAAACATGAAGCATCTGATATCCAGCAACCCACCTTCGAACTGGTTAACATTTGACTGACCAGTTCTTGTAATTTTAACCAACTTCAGAAGGTGCTGCCTACAAAAATGCCAACCTATAAGCTCTAAGCTGTGAAAAAACTATTTTATAACATGACAGTTTCAGTCACATAATTGTTCCAACATGTCTTAGTAGAATTTGATATGACAGGTTTCCAAAGCTCAGTAGTACTAAAGGCAAGAAAGAGAGTTAGGAAAGGTACAAACATAAGAGTTGGGTAACATGAGTGGGTTGTAGGCTTATACACTACATGGTCATCTTGTAATTCCACATCTGTTTCGTCATCATTAGAGAACATTGACCTACGTAATTCACTAAACAGAAATAAAAATCCTCTGAGACAGGCTACTTCCCTGTCTTACAGAGGTGAGATCCCACTGCAGGGAATTCCTGAAACAGATGTTAATGTTTCTCTTGTACTTTCTCTCCTTTCTTATTATAACTACACACTCATAATATCTATAAAAATGTATCATCATTAGAATCTCTACCATCAGGTCAAACATATGGCAAAGATTTCAATAGCTATTTTATATGGAAGAAAACAAAAAACAAAAAAAAAAAAGAGAGAAGGACCAGAGACTAACAGTGTAGATTTCTAACTGGTTTCCTTTAAAAATGGACTAAAAATATCAGGAGAGGAGTTTAAACCCAGAGATAATTAAATATGAAACAATTTATTCAATAGCACTTAATGTCAATAGAAGGATTGATTGTATGATTTTGCTGAAAGATCCTGATCCATAATGAATCTATTTTGGTCAAGTCTATACAACAAACACACAGAAAGAATTTCTGCTCTTTTCAATCCTGATGTATTTGTACCTTGAAAGAAAAGAAAAGGAACAGAACTGGGGTTTTCTGTTTCTTCTGCTTCTAGAGACTTTCAATTAACACTTTAAAACAACCAACAAAAAACCCCATATCAAAGAAAATACATAAATTGACTTAAACCACAGTACAGCAATCATACATACTGGATGAGTTTTCCTGTGCTCATAATTCTGATATAATGCAGCATTTCTCCTGTGTTTTCTGGCTGCATTTTAGCTTTCCTTTTTAAGAAGCTTCTAGAGGAGAAACCTTTTAAAACTCTCTCATTTGTATGCTTTGGCAACTGAAAGAACTGAAGAACTGAATAAAAAAAATCTCCAACTCATTTTTTCCAGAGAATGCTATGAAGAACCTATGATGTTTTTACTTAAAATAAATCCATATAACAGACAAGAATCCTGGCCCAGATTTTGGAGGCCTTTGTTTTAATGATGTCTTCTCATATTCTTATTCTGTGTAATGGGGGGAAAAAATATATTCATTAACTTTAAATAAACCCATTGCAGAATCAATAATTCAGATCACTGTTAACCTAATAACACACAAATTTTGTTCACAGTACTATGTTGCCCATGCAAAAGTTTCCACATGCCTTACAGTAAATGACTGTAATCTGAATTTTAACCTGAGATGCCACTGTAATAAAAATAAAGGCTGCAAGATCAGCTCTAAGTTATTCTATATGCTGTAATTGAACAGTTACACATAAATTAGCAGCCTAGAAAATATCTATGACAGGTAGCCATGGTCTACCTAATGGCAAAATTTAACTATTAGTCGCAAGTAATTCCAGGAGAGAGAAAGAGGGAATTAAAAGAATATTTTTAAAATAGGTAAAGGAAATTTTACAATAATTTTTAATAACAAGAATATTTTGTATGCACATCACAGAAAGGATATATAAATTAATATGTTATGTTCATTCAGAAAAGGAATCAACAACCACCATTTTGTTTCCCATATTTTCTCTTCTATATTCAACAAGTTTTGCTATTGCATACATAGTAGGAAGGGCATTTCTACACCTCAGAAAACATGAAGATAGATCCACAGATTACAGTTTTGAACTTTACATTTAACATTCAAAATTCACACAAAACAAATCTTGAACTCAGACATGTATTTAAAAGGATTTCTTTCTTAACAGTAGGTTGAGGGCTGAAAGAAAAATAGTTCTACTTTTTAAGAGGTTTAAAGAGAAAAGATGGAAGAGATTTTCTGAGGTATTCTAAAACTACACAAAATAGTAAAAGGAGAGCCTGAAAAAATAGGACATGCCTGCAAAATCCAGATTATGGTATGAGCAGTAGTAACCATATTCGGAAAGTCTATATTTCTTCCAATTCTCCCTGGGAGACAATGCTTCCAGTGTCTCCTACTAACTGAGTATAGGTCTTCATAGTCTCCTAGCCAACAGCTGGCACCATGACAAAAGAATCAGACTATCTGAAGATGTAAATGTACTTTAAAAAAAAAAAACAAATAAATAAGTAGGTAGCTAGCTAAATAAATAACGACACCATAGTCTAGGATTTAATCAGTCTGTAGTTTTCTGTTCTTCGGGGACATTAAGGAAAGCTTGACAACATGATGAGATAACTCACTGTTGTCTTCTGGATCATATAGAGAGCCTGATACAATAACTCAGGTAAGATATGATGCAGCCCAACACTCTTTGCTTTAAAATAATCTGCTTCCCTGCAAAGAATACTCTGTCAGGAAATATAAATAAAATTTATTCAATTTAGAGTCTCAGACTTAAGAAAAAACTCGGTGTCATAGTTGTTCTTGCAGTGGTAGAAGTGAGAGTAGACTCTACTTGAGCTAGTGAAGATGGGGGAAAAATACAGGGCACAGAAAATGTTTCAGGTGGTTTTAATGTCAGAAAGGACAAGTTCAGTCTGCTTACATGAAAAATAAAATGCTACTCTAGGGAGGATGAAAGATGAAGGTTTGCAATGAACTTACAAATTTAACCCAAAGTAAGCCTTTTGAAGGAGCAAGGAACCAAGTTAATTAGTTGTCCTTCTCAATGTCTTTTTTTTTCCCCAATGCAAATTTCATATTAAAATGCACCTGTGAAATGACAAAGCTCTGGTGATATAAAGTTGCAGCATATGTGCTTGCAACCCATAATATGCTTTTATTCTGCAAACCAATTCAAAACATCTTAGCGCTTAAACAGATCTTCTCTCGACTCAGAAGCAAATTAGAAATGCCTTCTCAGTCTCATTTTGCAGACTTCTAAAAAAGGGGAAGCAGAGTAAGGTTGACCTTCAGAAATTTCCTCATTGCTGCAGAGAAAGAGCAGGGCAGCCAAGCCTCAGTAAAGTTTTCTTTATATAGTCTTACACCACCTTTCCATCTGAAGTAAGTCTCGTTCTCTGGATGTCATTTAAGTACAGATTCCTGCTTTTGCCAGACTGCTAAACTATATAACAATTCTACAATATCCACAAAGAAGGTTTGGAATGAGATCCTCCAGCTTATTTTCATTTGATGGTGCTTAAATATTGAGCACAGGATTTAGAAATCAAAGGCTAATACCAACTCCTTTTACTATTTCTTTCACTGCCATATGTGGGTTCCTTGTATTGAAATAGCCTTTGCAGGATGAAAATAGGAATTTAAATTGAACAGACAGGTGAAAATTGTGTTTACAAAGAAACACTGGTAACATAGTTAAGTTATCGGTTGACCTACAACTTTATTTTCCTGGGTTTTTATCTAAAACTGAAAACAGAAGTGAATTGTGTAAAACTTTGTTTTCTATGTTTGGCAAAAGGAACAAATATTAACTGACCATAAAGTAAGCCATGTACATTACTTTCCAAATATATTTAATCTTGTTAATATTTATGTGTTCTGTATAAGACAGTGAAAGGCTGCTTGTCCTTTCCAAGAAATAACCATTTTAAAGGTACAAAATTCTGTGTAGGTTGTTTCTAGTCTGTGTTTCCATTCCAGACTTTTTTCCCAATATGTGCAAGAAAATATCACTAATTAAAAAAAAAACACCACACCATCCCATTCCAAAAAACCTTTCAAAAACCTCTATGGACCTGTATTTATGTGTTTCCATTTAGATAGAATGATAAAGTACTTTGCTGTTGAATAAACAAGATGCTAATGTTTTATAGGGTCTGAATTATACTCTTAAGCTTATGGGTTTTCCAACTTAAACAACTAAACAAAATAATGTGATCCTGAGCCCAGCAGCTGGTGTTGAGAGGAACAGTCATGAGACAGTACTCGAATATGCTGCTGAGGGTTCCTTACAAATTATGTGAGGTGAAAAAAAGAGAGACCTCACCCGTATGTGCATTATGCATTTTTGCTTTGTTTTGCTTTTTCAGATTTTTGTGGTTTCACAGGTCACCTTTTACTCCTACGAAAACCAAAATGAGTAACACTGCTTTGGTAGCTTGCCCATGCATATATCTGCTTTTTTGGAAAGTCAGAAATATGCATTTAAAAATGAATGAATCAAGAATATTAGGAAAGGTGGAAAAAAAAAAGACTTGTTTAGCTCTCAAACCTGTTGTGGAAAGGTCAGACATGTATCAGCTTCCTGCTCCATTTCTTTATTTGTTCTCATTGACAATAACCTCGATGGGCCTCTCTCTTAATGACAAAATGGGATAATTTTAGCAGAGCTGTCTCAAGGAATTTTGATCCCATCCAGGAAAGGCTGCATTAATGCATGAATCTATCTCAGGTTAGGGAAAAAAAAGAGTCATTGTTGAGATTACTGTTCTATATGAAAGGTAAAAAGCTGGAAGTGGGAAGACAGGAATCTACCTTCTGACTTTGTTTCACGAAGCAGTCAGACATAGTTGTAAAATTTGGTGCCATATCTATGCAGCGAGTTTGGTATGAAAATCAGTTTGCACCTATAACTGAAGAGACTGACAGATAGGAATTAAACGCATAATTTTTCCAGATTCTGCTAATTTGATTGTGTTAATTGCCAGTCTACTTCCAGAAATTTTCCATTGGGTTCCATAGAAAACTGATATCCTACCTATGTAATACACCAAAGAGCATCACACAATATGCAGTACAGACACAAATATTCTCAGTTCCCTCAGTTCTATTGTTTACAGAGTATGCAATTACTCTAATTCCATTTCTTTTGAAACTCTACTACATGGTTAGCCCCAGTTAAATTAAAGCTTAGTTCAGACTTCAGCAGAGATGGTTCTACTAAGCACCCCTGAAAGCGCACCATGAAGTGCCTCTTCTGAAGAGTCTAATACTGAAGCATGAAGGATATATATTTCAGCACTCTGAAAGTATTTCCACATAAAAGGCAGGGGTTTTTTTTAGAAAAAAAATGATTTTGAGTCTAAGACTTTGCAATAGTAGAAGTCATCTTTATTTGGAGGCCATACTAATGCATTTTCATAAATATCAGTATCAACATCAGCAAAATGGTCAGATAGGTATGCTCTCATTAAATTATCTTGATAAATCCTGTGCATTTTTAGTCCCTTTCCTCCACTCTCATTCTTCTTCCCAAAAAAATGTTACCTCCAGTCAGAATTACAGTTGTGTAACCTAGGCATACACCGTACTTTGACTCTAAAATTTATTGCAACTGAAGTACTTGAAGATAATTAAAATATTCTTCTCATATGAACACACACGAAGTCAGCAATTCCATTTTATGTGATATGTTTGAGAACTGGCTTTTTAAAAAAATTAAAAATATATTTAATACTGTGAGTACCATGCTTAAGAAGGTATTTCCATGGAGTGTATCTGCATGACGGTTTAAAGTAACTAGAAACTATTTGACAGGTGTCTCAAATGCATACAAAAATATGTATATTTTATGGGTAAAGTTAAGTGGAACAGTGCAGCTTCAGCAGTAAGTAGACACCTCCAATAGACAAATACAACTTGGAAATATTTTTTGTTGTTTGGGTAAAGTTTGAGAGTTACAGTGCCATTTTTTTTTGGCACTGTTCTGTATGAACTCAAGCATTTAGAGTGCTATCTTAGCAGAATGGGCATCACACACGGTGGGTCTTTCAAAAAAGATGCAATGCTGGAGTCCTAATGTCTTTGGGCCTCCAGTTTGTGGGCTTTCCCAAATATCCCTGATGCCCTTTGCAATTAAAGCAGAATTGAGAGATTAAAGCCAGGGGAATCTTTCAGGAGGCAATGCAGGTGCAAAGCTTTCACAGAGGAGTGAAAGCTGGCAGATAATCCACCAACAAGAGCCCTTACTTTTTGTGTATCTGTACATATAATACTTTTCATTAAGCCATGAAGATATAAATGTAACAGAAGTATAAACTGATAAAAAACCAGCAATAACTTGCGTTTCATGGTGATCCTATATTGTATCAGTTTTGTTAATGAGGATGTTCATAACCTATATGAATAGAAAGATGCAATTGTTAATAACATAGATTAATTGGATCCTACTTTTATCCAAATAACCTTTGTAAAAATTAAAGTTAACTCTCTCTGTAGAAAAAGTGTGAAGTGTCAGAAATATTCAGTTAAGCCAGATACTAAATTCCCTCAAAGGATCTAACATTTTTAGGAATTTAATTAAGATTAATGAATAAACTTGCAAAGGTTGAGAAAATTAATTTCTTGCTCAAAAAATAAATGACAGCAAGTCCAAATGATTTGCTAAATTTCTGCTTAGAATTAAATAAAAGTATGTTTAAATTAAAAGTGTAATGAAATTTCTGTGAAAAATTAGATGAGTTTAAAAGTACATGCAGTCTGACTACAGAGTAAAGGAGAAACTCTGAACAATTTACTTGCATTTGCAATATCTCATAGCATTTTATATTCTTTTTCACATTTGCCTATGTTCTACTCTGATGGGCTTTGCTATGAACTTTTTCTAGTATAGCATCTGTGTGCTTATAAATAATTACTAGGGAGAAAAGAGCAAGATAATCTCAGTCTTCATGCAGTTCATCTATTTGTTCTTTAGTAGTGAGTTCAGCATGGAGAAGTGGAAAAAAATCTGTTTAAAAACAAATCAATGTTATGTATACCTAGATTTCTTGAGGAAATAGAAGTGTAGCATGCAGCTGACTAGACTGAAGATGAAAGGACGATACTAAACAACTACAATAGCCATGACTGGGTTGACATGAGGCATCATTGTGAGCTGAACAGCCTGCAGAAATACACAGGCATAGTCAACACCAATCTTAAGAAGAAACTATAAACTGGTATTTAAAACATAACTGTGCTAGGTGCTGTCCTCTCTACCTAGAAAAAACATGTGTGAACATGGTCATAGTATGCAATTTTGTGTTTGGGTGATCCAAGACAGAATCTTACTGGCAGAAATTTACCCTACAGTGTAACCAACTGTAAGAGCTGCAGGATGGTCCCAAAGACAGTCAAAATGATAATACTGACTGATGGACATCTGTTTAAAAAAAAAAAAAAGGCCTTCTAATGCAATTGAAAATACATTCCAGATTTTTGGCTAATTATTAGGACTGCCTTTGAAACAGAAACTGACTCAGAATGGCATTAGGAATTCTAACAAAACATGGGCATTTATTAGCATAAATCCAAAATGACAGAGAGTATGAACTGTAAACCTGAATTTCAAATTGTATCTTCAGTCTGGTGACACCCACAAAATGTGCAATCAGAATCAGTCAAGTTTTTATCCACATACCTAGATGGAGACAAATTCAGTACCAATATTATGACTCAGTAGCCTCCAAAGTCTTAGTATTTGCTGAAACATTTAGTCACACTATTTCCTCTTGTAATAAAGGGCAGGTAAAGATAATTTTACTTTTCTCCAAATTACATATAACTTGACTAGTGAAACAAAATAAACTATATCTACATTATTAGCTGAATGGGATTGTTAATTTCATGATCACAGATCAATATATGGGTCAGGTAGCAATGTTAATTCTGCTCTGTATGGGCGTCTCAGCCTGCTGTACATTGCTATAGGGTGTTAAACCACTCAAAGAGATAAGACTATACATTCTCCTAAAGGCAATTTGAAGCTGATTCATTTCTGGGATAAGGAAATTCAGTCTGTTTTGCTGTAAGATTTTCTTAATCCATACCAACATCTTGAATCCACAATCTGTGGCTCTCCATCCCTGCCTTCATCTCAGGCTGCCTTTTGTGCTCAGACTAAATTCTAGGGTGCAATGCTGGGGCTCTGTCCTGGTTCTCTTTCTGGCAAAACCTATTCTTCTGGCTTCACAGAAGCACCCTTGGGACATATTTTTGATAAATTATTTGTTAAAGTTATTTATCAGAAAGCCAGGATCCCACAACATTTTTGTTCCTCATGGATTATAATTGCAATTCCTCTGCTGCAGTGCTCATGTCACAGCTAAAAACTACCCAGACAGAAACTGGTAAGGGGTAACTACTGGGGATAATAAAGTGTTAAGAATCAAAAAAACTAAAAACAACACCACATACACAAAGCAACAGCAATAACAAGCTCTCTCAAAATGAACAAGAACAATTATCAGTCCTGACTAATTAGTAAATTTGTTGTGCAATGGTCAGGGAAAGAGGAATGCATTTATTTCCCTGAAGGAGCTTCTATATGAAGACCTATTCCTTCACCTTCTAAGTAGCACATTAGTAAGAGAGTCAGAGTTGCTGAACAATTCAATTTAATTAGGTGCATGTTTAAGAAAAACTAATTATTTGGTAGACCCTTGATCTGCTGTCCTCTCTTATATGACTGCATAACTGCAAGATGGATTCCTAATTATGTCTTATCAACTGTTCAATCTATTTCTTGTGCAGAAGAGAGCAGTGTACATGTAGTTCCTCCAGTGCTGTTAGCTGATATTATTCTTTGTATTTCTTCTATAAGTCTTCTAGAATAGCAGTGCTAAATAAAGCAGTTCATTATTGCAGGCCAGAGTAGAACATTGTGCTTTTCTGGTTTAAACTTTTTGTACTTTTCCAGGCACTATCAGCTGGAACTGAATCCACTTTTGACACTAGTTTTTTGTTATTTTGCTCACATAGCCAAAGGGGGATACTTTTTTGCTCAGCAGTTCAGTACTAATAAGTCTACCTCTGTAACATTTTTACTGTTGGTCACTGTCACTAGAAAATTGACAGAGTAACTGGACTTGGGAGTGACAGACAAAAAAGATTTTTACAGTGAAAAAGTCAAATACCACTAATACTAAGCAATATTTTTCCAGGGTTTATTTTTACACTGAGAGAAATATGTAAGATAATTTCTTCTAACTAAAGTATTTTAAGACCTTGAAGAAATGAATCACAATATCTGTAATGTGCATATGCATATCATAATTTAACTGGTCTTTAGTACAATGAGTCTCTAGTGTGAAATTTTCCTTGTTAATGATCAGCATAAGCTATGATTCTTAATGCAATTATGAATCAAAGACTTAGAGTCTATAGGCAACAGAGTAACAAGATGATATCATTAAACTTCTCATTTCATTCATTCATACCTATAGGGAAAAAGAAACAATTATTATATGCATCTTACTGTTTCTGCTAGCAAAAGGGACCTTAGCATACATTGAATTACATGTTATAGATTTTTCCCCTGTATAGGTGAATAAACTGTTCCAGTATTGGTAGTTTCTCTTTTAAATGTTTGCGGGTTTTTTTTAATTTATTTTTAATAACATTAAAGGAAAATAAGACAGTCTAGATAAGGAAAGAACATTTCTTGATGCCAGAAGCAAGAAAGCCTTTCAGCTCCTTTAGATGGTCTCTTCTTTTGGAATGATGAGCCAAAATACCACACCCATGAATTATTAGAGTGCTTCATAAACAGGACACAACCCTACTTCAGCCACATTCACTAAGAACTGGGAGTTTATAATAGAGTTTTCTAGGAGGGCTTTGGTAGCTGCTTTGCACAGCCTCCAAAGATCTCTGCAGATGCTGTGGTTATGACTTCACTGCCTCAGCTGAATCAGTAACCTGATGAAAAGAAGCTAAATCATTTGGAAAACTGTATTTGCTCTTGGTAGCTCTGGGTTGAAGACCTAGAGCGGAAGCATCAGGTATTGATTATAAGATGTCCTTTTTCAACAGCATGTAGCCTGTAAGAATGGAAGGTGGGCCTTTACTAAAAGATTTCAGCAATTCACATTCAAGGCAAGCAGCCACTCTCAGTTGCACCGCAGTACTTTTCCCTTGGGAGATTCTTATGACTCAAGAAAAGGTGGTGTGCTCCCTGTCCACATTATCTTACAAGGGAGCCACTGCAAATCCCAGAGCAGAAGATTCCATAC
The DNA here is from genome assembly GCA_013389865.1 of Piaya cayana. Taxonomy (NCBI): domain Eukaryota; kingdom Metazoa; phylum Chordata; class Aves; order Cuculiformes; family Coccyzidae; genus Piaya; species Piaya cayana. Next base: position 43,496 of record WAAB01007553.1, on the reverse strand, counting down.
ATGTCAAACATCTCCAGGACAATCAGGCTTCTTAACGCCACCAGTTCAGCACATGATGGGCATAACGTAGGGAAATGCTGGATGAATAAACACTATTCTGTCTAGTAAACTTTCTTCAATACCATGTCTGAAGACTACACCATTTAAAAAAAAAAAAGTATATAACTCAAATACTTTGCCCATCCCTACACAGTGAAGAATGTTTGTTAGTTCCTCTGCTCAAAAAACTGTGTGAAAGAAGCCAGTTCTTTGATAGATCCCTGTGATGATATTTTGGAAAACAAAATAGCACTTCTAGCCTAAAAAAAGATCTTTTCTTTCATAGAGGGACAAAACATACACCTGAAGGAAGAATTCTCCTAAATTTCTCTGTGAGCTTGGGCTTTCATGATAGCTACACAATGTGCAGTATTGTGTCATGAGTGTTACATTGTAGATTTTAAAATTCACAGATAAAAAATGAAATTTAAACCTGGTTAGGGCCCTGCATGATAGGATCATTTTCTTCAGTGAAACTTTATTTCAAGACATACAAAGAAGAGTTGTCTTTCTACCCTCATACCTTTTCAGGAACATTACCAATTTCCAGAGGTTTTAGAGTTACAATTTATATATTAAAAATCATCACTTACATTCTAAAATATGTAGTAGTTCTTTCTGTAAGAAATATTGAATTAGACTTAGATAGTAGAATATCCCAAAAGTGAAAAACTAACTTAATGATATATATAACAGAAGAGATGTAGGTGTACACAGTATATAGCAGCTTTTCTTTCATTATTTCTATCTGAATACCTTTATGCAGTCCTAAGCCAACACAAAATCTGTAAATTAGTCACAAAATATCAAAATTTATAGAGAATAAAACCCTACAAGGTGTGTGGTTTTTTAAAACTATTTTTTTTTAATCTTCATAATCTCATCTTTGTATTTCCTACAAGGAAAATTGACTTGCTTAGCAGTCAATACCTTATACCCAAAGGAGGTTTTCTACAGCCCCTTTAATAAGATTTAGCTGAAAGTGATGGAAGCTTCCTCTAAAAGAGATGGGATTTTAAAGGAGTGCTTGAGAGACTGTGCAACAGGAGGTTCTGATTAAAAACCTTTTAACACATAATAGCTAGAAGAAAAATGTTAGAGAGGAGCTAGAAGTCAGATGGATCTGTTCTCATCTATCAGCATTCTTCTTCCAAAGCAAAATTTTCATGCATGAATGAATCTGTCCTTAATTAATCTTAAGGATTAATCCTGAAGATCTGTTTTCCCCCTATCAGAGCACTGGGGTTGTCTTCAAGTTTTGCATCTGCTTTGACTAAACCCTTAAGATTGGCTGGACTGAGAAAATAAATCACTGCTCTCAACAGAGTGGTCCTTATTGCTCTGCCATTCAGACTGAAAATCTATGTTACCTGATTTGGTTGTTTTTCTTAAGATATCACAGAGAAGAAAATTAGAGGTGGAAGAGCACATTTGTGTTGTTGTGTTGTATATTTCTCCAGACTGTCTCCCTGAACTCAACATTTCCAGATCAGAAACTCTGAGTAAACTCAAATAGATCTTCGAAAGATTCTTAGACAACTAAATGTCATATATTTCTGATGGATAATTGTTTTATCTTTTCTGTAAAATATCCAGTGATGTAGACTTTACCACCTTCTCAGGCAAGGAGTTATATTTATCCTCTCCCTTATAATCTTTTTTTCTCTGCCATCTAATCTAGATCTTCTTTGCTGTAAATTAAGTTTGTTATTTCCTGTCTTATCCTTTGGAAAAAGTCTATTCCCCTCTATCATGTAGCAATGACTTTTTTATATAATTGAAGATTGTTATTACATCTTCTGTTTGTGTATTGTCCTTTAAATTAAACAACACTATGTCTTTCTCTCTTTCTTCATACTCCAGTTATCTTGCTACTAGAAAGCTATGTTCTAGTTGCCATCATGGAAACACAGTGGGACGAATCCCATGACTGGAGTGTGGTTATCGATGCCTACAGGCTGTTCAGAAGGGACAGACTGGGTAGAAGGGGTAGAGGCATTGCCCTCTGTCTCAGGAAGGGGAGAGAATTCAAAGAGCTTTCATTGAAGGGTAGCCAGAAAGGGTTTGAAAGCTTGTGGGTCAAAATTCAATACAGAGGAACCAACAGGAACCTAGTGGTTGGGGTATACTACAGGCCACCTGATCAAGGAAAGCCAATCAATGAAGTTTTCTTCCTTAGCTACAGGAGACTTCACACTTGCAAGCTCTCTTCCTACTTGGGGACTTCAACCACCTCAATGTATGATGGAAAAGTAGCACAGCAAGCCGTAGGCAATCCAGGAGACTCCTGGAGTGCATTGAAGATAATTTCTTAGTCCAACTGATAGAGACACCCACTCAAGGAGATGCTATACTGGACGTTATGGTCACAAATACAGGTGAACTCATCCGTGATATTGGGATCAGAGGCAACCTGGGCTGCAGTGATCATGCACTGGTGGAGTTCAAGGTCCAGAGGCATATGGAACAGGTGAAGAGTATAGTCAGGACTTGTTGAACATGAGGTTCAACAAGACCAAGTGCAAGGTCCTACACCTGGGTTGGGGCAATCCTCGTTTTCAGTACACGATGGTCGATGGTGTGATCGAGAGCTGCACTGCACGGAAGGACTTTGGGATGCTGGTCGATGAGAAGCTCTACATGAGCAGGCAATGTGCACTCGCAGCCCAGAAAACCAGATGTGTCCTGGGCTACATCAAAAGAAGTGTGACCAGCAGGTCAAGAGAGGTGATTCTGCCCCTCTATTCCTCTCTTGTGAGACCCCACCCAGAGTATTGTGCCCAGTTCTGGAATCCTCAACATAAGAAGGACATGGAACTGTTGGAATGGGTCCAGAGGAAGGCTACAAAGATTATCAGAGGGCTGGAGCACCTTCCATACAAGGACAGGCTGAGAGAGTTTGGCTTGTTCAGCCTGGAGAAGAGGCGGCTTTGTGATGATCTTATAGCGACCTTCCAGTACCTGAAGGGGCCTGCAAGAAAACTGGAGAGGGACTATTCATAAAGGCTTGTGGTGATAGGACAAGGGGGAATGGGTATAAACTGGAGAGGGGCAGATTTAGGCTTGCTATTTGGAGGAATTTCTTCACCATGAGAGTGCTGACACAATGGCACAGGTTACCGAGTGAAATTGTGTCTGTCCCATCCCTGGAGATGTTCAAAGCCAGGTTGGATGGGGCCTTGGACAGTCTGATCTAGTGGGATGTCCCTACCCATGGCAGATGGGGTTGGAACTAGATGATCTTTAAGGTCCCTTCCAACCCAAACTATTTTATGATTCTATGATTCTATGATTCCCTTTATTTTTTTAGACCTCTGATCCACTCTTCTTGTCTGCTTAGAATTCTTTAAGAGGTCACAGGTAACCTGAACACAATAGTTTGACTGCAGGCTTATTAAAATGGAAATAATATGAGTTTTACTCACTCTTTAGACAGCCTAAGACTTGGCTTTTTTGAAGTAACATAACACAGTTGATTACATCTCTGTCTGTGATCCACCTTATTAATTCTAACTTTCTTTTTTATTTAGACACCTTGCAGTTTGTACATGTTATTAATTAACTGAAGTTTGGTTTCAGGTTTTTTTTCCAGACAGTTCATGAATGGAGCTCATGTATGGGAAAATTTCCTTAAAAGTGAATGTATAATCTGATTGTCATGTGGCTGAGAGGAGTGCCTGCAAAGTTACTTGTACAAACCTCACATAGTCAAGCTGCCCAAAATAGAATATTTAATTAAATTGAATATTGTCATGTCTCGCTGACTTCTACATACAGTCAATTTTGAAAAACAGAAGGTAACATTGGTGCTGTAAAAGAGCAGTTATCAAATTTAGTACGGTGTGGTGTTCAGCTAAAGAGAGACTGCTGTAAGCAGTAACATTGTCAACATATGAATTTTCATATTTAAAACATTCATCTGGTTTCCCATCAGTTTACTACAGAAAAAAAAAGACAATTTACCATGAAGACAGAACTGTTATGAAAGACTGCTGATTCAGATCCTAAGGACAAGAAGGAGACAGGAAAGCAACATTCCACAAATAGATTTGTGGTGGGTAGTAAATATTTTAATGCCTCGGTCTATGTAGATTTGTTCACTGAAGTACTTAAAATTATTTTCTTTTTAACCTGAAGCTTTTAGATCACATTTTATGTTAAAAGTGTCACTAGCAGAGCCATGCGACTTTTTGTACACCACCACGCCACCATTCCCTCATGATCCACTTCTCCTCAGCAGCTGTATTTGTTTGTAAAAGAGAAGAGCAGAGACCAGCTTCTAGCGTATTGCAATCCTAGTTACTATAATTTTATTCACTGTCATTTTCTAAGGAGAGATTGCAATGTACTGGTTTTTTTTCCTAACACCCTGACAGCCAGTGCACATGGCCTCCCATCCTCCTCTTCCAGGACACGCATTAGCACAAAAAACCCATGGCTAGATAGCTAGCAATGTCTTCTTGTGCCAGTGGTACAAATGCTTCCTGGCTTACCCCTGCCACCCTGATTCTTTCTAACTGAAATATATCCTGAAGTTTACTCCTTGGGGTCACTGATGATATAGAAATGTGGAAGCTCCTGTAAATGTAAATGACCTCTGAGAGAATAAACAGAGGCAGTACACATTAATAATTTCTGGATTTACATGATCAAAGAATAAGCCCTCTCATGTTTACTTCATTGAATGACTGATGCTCCCAAAATCTGTTTTAATCCTCCTTGAAACATCTTTCCTTTATTTAATTCTGTTGTTTATTTTACTTCAGCAGCTAGGTGCATATAATCCGCTACCTTTCCCTGTTATTTGGTAAAACAAATGTAGTTGTATTAAAATATGGCTCATTTAAAATAAATTGCATGCTCTCATAAAAAAATGCTTTGCTACTGTGCTTTTACATAAAAAGAGATGGGGTGACTAAAAAGCCAGTATCACAGTCAGAAGCAGCCTGTGATAAGTTAAATAAAAATATTCTAATAGCTATGTCTACTGACTCACACATACTGAGTTTCTGCAGATAAAGCTTGATGCTACAGTAAAGCATGGAAAAATTGCCAAATGGTGTTGGGATTGAAACACATTTGAAAGCAAAAGACGCAGTCAATGCTAGAGAGCTTATACAATAAGGACTTGAGCCTCTAGGGTTTTGGCATATGCTGTGATGAACCAAGTAGTTTCAGTGAACATTTCTATTAGTAGGAACTGAGGATAGAAAATATCCAACACAATTAGAATCATGTCAACACAAGGCTAATTTTCCTAGAGTTGAGAATTTACTCTCGGAACATATTTATTGAAACTGATATAGTTTCTCACCAAAGAAAGCAATATTTTAAAATATTTAAAAATGTTTTCTCAAAGGAACTTCAGCCAATGTCTTATTCTTTTTTTTTTGCTGTTTTTTGTTCTGAGTTAAAAAGTGAAACCCTACGCTGAAACCATTTCTAACAGTTCAGTAAAAGCTGCAGATTAAACTACAAACTATGCAGGAAAGCCTTGGATAAAGTAACTAATGTGGAGTCAAGTTATTCAGCTTATGGCACTAATCATATTATTAATGAGTCTGTGATGGTGACTTATTTTTCAGGTTAGAAGTCATCATTTAGCATGTGTGTAACCCATAGTGAAACTGTTAATCTTCCTGCCAAAAGACCAAACACCACATTAATACATTATAAGGAAAGTAAAGGCTACGAAACATCTTGAGAGGTAGCTCTTACATGGCTAATAAGTCCATCCGGTAGTGAAGGGACCTCCTAGATCCAGAAAGGCCTTTTTGTAAGACAACCAGGATCAGGCAATTAAAAATGAAGTTTGTCAATTAGAAGGACTGTAATAAATATTTAGAGTCAAAATAAGCCATGTTGTGGTTTTGTTTGAACTGATTTGAGAGGAAGTAGGAGAATCCCTGAGAGAGAAAATAATTAATGTAAATAATGCATGGGAAGCTTTTACACTGATGCTTTCAGTTGAAAAAATGTGATTAGCATTTCACTTCTCAATTGGCAGTTTTAGGTCACTGGCCTAGTCTAGCATGAATAAAATCAGTGAATGAAAAATGGCAGTCATGAAGCAAAAATTAAAGAAAAGCTATTTGGAAAGGGAACTTTTGCCGCATCAAGAAGATTAAATTTAATACCTCATTTAATGTCACCATTAATCTGCCACTGCACTGGGTCAATATGTGCAGAGGCAAATGGAGACAAAGGGGAGACTAAGGGTAATGGGGCTTACGTGCATTCTGTTCACTTTGACTTGGTAAAGATTAAACAGAGAGAAAATAATTACTCCTGGCCTTTGCAGTAGCCTTGAGATCTGGGGTCCTCCCTAAATAACTGAGTAATTGCGCATTATGACATCAGACTTAGAAGCACCTATCTTGGGAAAATAATGCCATGGTACAGGTAAACCCTCTTGCCAATGATTTTCAGGTTCTGGTAAAGGTGAAGAAGTAAAGCTGCCCTCTGTGTGATATATTAAGCCCTCCCAAGAAACTGAAGTAGTTTTTCTATATCACTGACGTGATATGCTCTCAGTTTGTACTCTGACTTATTTCCCTGAAAGCTGATGATTTTCATCCATAGATAGGTATAGAAGTGCATAGACTTTCATGTGTACATATATGTGCGGGAAGATTTTACAGGGAAGAAGGCCTGGATGCCGTGAGACTGCTTGATATTGAACAGCTAACAAGACCTTGAAGCAGAGAGACGAAAAGATAAACATAGTCCAGCTGGGAGGAACCCAGCAGCTAGTTCAGTGGGAACCAGAACCAGCTAGAAGGAAAACAATGGAAATGAACTGTCAACATAGCTAACTTTAGTATAGCTTGGTTTCTTGGCACGTGCGGTGGTTTGGCCAATAATATGTTAGTAATAGCTTTATGGACAGCTACCTTCAATCAATAATACACTGTAGTCACCCTCATGGGCACACAGGGATGTAACAGAATGGGGTATATAGAAAAACAGCTAAGCTGAATAAACACGCACTTGCTCAAGGGTCAGATGGATCTCTGCATCTGTTTCTCAACATATATGTGTGCATATGTAAACACAAAACCATCCCCCATATATAAAAGTATAAATTAAACAATGCAAATCTACACACACAGCTTTGGGGATGTGTTAAACTGCAGTGACCTAAGTGTGTATATAGAAGCAATTGCTAGAATTGGATCATGTTACCTCAGGCGCTTGGAGTTGCAGGTTATCTATAGTACACATGAAATACTATAAAATTATGCTGTTTCCCGTGTTATTTATAGCATTAATAGTAATGGTTTATTTTGAAACTGATCTGTTCCTACATCTTTAAAATTGTGTACTCTAAGACTGTTATTTCTGAAAATACGAACAAGCATGGATCTTATTTTCCATTCCTTTTCACAAGGAATCGCTATTTAAAGTTTTTATTTGATACTTGATCACAGGTATAAATGACTATTGCAAGAATACAAGTAATGCTATAAATACATTTAAATGACCTTTTTTTAAGCATATGATAGTAATAATCAGTATTCCCCTTTAACATATAACTGTATATACAGAAACAAAAAGATTTTCTTTAAGTTAATGCATGAAAATTGTGGAGAAAAATTATAATCTGTTTGCAAGAGGGAAACATTAGAAAATTTTAATGGCTTATTACTTGAATTTTTGAGCATTTGTAAATCTTGTTCTCTTGGACATTGTAGAGTCAGGATTAAGTTTTCCAATGAAACAAAAGCTGTTATTTCTGAAGACCAGAAAGTGATGTTTCAGTTTACCAATAAGGGTCATTACACTAATATTCTAGTATGAAAAGGATTAGATGAATAAGATGAACCACACTCTGCAGATAAAAAATTTGAACATGAGGGGAGTCTCCTTTTTTTTCTTACATTAGAGTGCATGGAACCAATGCAGGAACATAAAGGAGTTTTCTTAGATCCCAGTCGCTCGGTTAAACTATGTTCTTCAATCAGATGAGAAAGATACATTATTATCACAGCGTTAGAGACTGTCTGTCAAATCTCATCAGTATCACCTACTGATTTTCTGAAAACTGGTTGGAAAAATTTCAAAGTCTACTACCTTTATTCATTACAGAATTAGAAAATTTTTTTGGAACATCTGAAGACAGAAGAGGAGTTAGGAATATATACTTTTGTGCTTTTGTCATAACAGAATACTTTTCCTGAGTCACAGAATCATAGAATCATAAAATAGTTTGGGTTAGAAAGGACCTTAAAGATCATCCAGTTCCAACCCCTCTGCCATGGACAGGAACATCCCACTAGATCAGGTTACCCAAGGCCCCATTCAACCTGGCCTTGAACACCTCCAGGGAGGGGGCAGCCATGATTTCACTGGGCAACCTGTCCCAGTGCCTCACCAGTAGGAAATATCATGTAGACAGAAGATACAAACAACAAGTTGTCCCACAAAAGATTAGTCCTGGATAGGGGGGACAAAATATAAAAAAAATCAGAAATGTAATTGCATTTCTCTATGTGTTGAGTACAGCAGAAATGTAGTCTAGATGTACAAAACTTACTAGATAATAATACTGAGTGTACACCTTTGGTCTCTGAGGGCATTTGATGAATAGATTCCCCCAGGAATTTTGTTGAGGAATTCCATACCATATGTAGAAAGATGTAGACAGTCTTACCACCTTGACTTTACTTAAAGAAAGCTTTTGAAGTATTTAAGGGTTGTGGTTTAACATTATCTAATAACACTGGAGCACAGAGAGGCATATATATCATCTTCCTTGTGACTAGCACAGGTTTGTATGGTGCTACAAATTAACAGATATACTGTGGTCATGATACAAAATATTCATTCTAGGCTTATATTTGGAGGGGTTTACATTCATTTAACTTATATCTGTTGGGCCAAAACTGTCAAGGACTTCTTCTTGTCAAAAGGATGGTTTTCTTTAAATTTCTCAAGAAAAGGAAAATGCTTCAGTTATGAGATCAAAATCTTATTTTCTGTGTTGTTACTATTGCTTCATTTTGATTTTAACTCTACCTTTTTTACTTAGTGCCAAATGAGGTAAGGGGTGGAGATCAAAATTTAGGGCCTGACTGGCCTGCGCTGTTACGGGACCAAGAGAGAGAAGCATTCTGCTCAGCCGCAGCAAGGGAGGATACTCAGTGTGGGTCAGGAATGATGGACCGTCTCAAACACTGGAGGTGGTAACATGACTTCAACTAGTCAACTGCATTAGTGTGCCAAAGACCACCAGGTTCATTGGTAACAAAGCTGGGACAATCTACTCCTTTTCAATACTCCTAGGATAATTTTAGATGAGAAAAGCTACGTATTGTTCTTTTGGGGTATAAAACACTATATTATCAGGGAAAAACTACCAGGATTGGACCTTTGCTGTTTCGGAATATTTGAGTGGTTAGATCAGATAGAGTCCTGAATTCCAAAAGGAGTACTTAAACATTGAGAAGTTTAACAAAAACTGTATTTAAAAGAACCTTGTGATTGTATAGTTAAGTAAGAAATGCTAACACTCGTATCTTCTGAATTCAACTATTTTTTTGTGCAAATGAAAGCCATTTACTAGATCCTGTTCTACTGTGCAGTACTGAAACCATGGGTATGAAATGCTGATGTGTTACACTGTTTTTTTACCAGTGCTCTTAGGGACCAGACATCCACAAGGCACATTGTCCACAACCCGTCAGGCCATCTTAAGTCTCTCTCGAGCTATTAACTAATGAAAGCTATATCTGTAATAAAATTTTGAGACCCTGCTGAAATACATACCTTGACTCAACTAAGTCCTCTTGTGCTTAACTGACTTGACTCCAGGCTCCCAGAAGTAGCCTTTGAATCCTCGTCATAGCTATTGCATTGTTTTGGCCCCCAGGAGTTGAAGTATTGAGGGTTTCTGAATCCAAGTGCTTTAAATGAAAACCTGAACAAATGCCTGTTAGCTGTCTGCATCCAGGGGTGACTGAAGACTATAATCCAGTGTTAACAAAGCAGCTGAGATATGGTCTTAGGGACTTCAGGCATGGCCACAAATAGCAGAGAGAATATATCCAGATTTGTTTCTGATTCTGAAAACGACAAAACAATACTAAAAGCTGCCTGTGGATTTAACAGTATCTTTGCTCAAAGCTAACATCTTTCCTGAAACTGAAACAAAGATAAAATAAATTAAATACAGGATAGTTTGCAGGATAATCAACTAAATGTTTTTAGGCAACAGGTGTTTAACAAGTACTATGTGACTCTCAAATAACTAATTCTTTCTTCTTCACTGTGGAAATGAGCAGAAAATGATGAATAATCCTAGGTAAATCTGTGAAGGAGCTTGGGGAAAACCTTAGGGGATAAAAAGAGATGTAGTAACAAATCAGAAACAAAGATCAAAAAAGGGAACAGTCAGAGATGCCCAGCTACTGTAAGCCAGAGTTTCTCATCCACTACCTGTGGGTTAGGAAATGGAGGGAATTCTTGATAGAAATGATGAAAATTTCCAAACTTGCCTGTTGGAAATTAAGGTTCTAAGTACACTTAATATACTTGCACAATACTTGAAACTATCAAACATTGTAAAGTCTTAATTTTAGGCCTGTTTAAACCATGTAAATCTCCAACTTGCACTTTTTATGCCTTTCTAGTATTTTCAAAAAAGCAGAAGTATTTCAAATTTAATTACCTTATGATGTTAGATCTAGTGTAGGATTGAGATTCAAAAAGTCTTTTAGGAGCTTAAGTGTCATTAAATCCCTTGACATCTGGGCTCCACAATGTCTTGTGACTTGCTGACAACACATGTGCCAAAATATGTATGAAACACAAGAAGTTTTTAGTAGTTCAGGTGATAAAACTCTTTATTTCCAGTCCCTTAATTCTCCTGGACAGAAAGTTTAAAATGTGATTTGCAATTGTAAATAGTAACATATCTCAACATTTCTGAAGAAACAGTCCACCTTACCCTCAAGTAATGACCATGTCATGTAAGTAAAGTTCTCTCTCAATTTTTCCATTTCAAGGACTTCAGCAGAAAAATAGGTTATGAAGGAAGATTGTCTTTGTCTTTTCTATGCTTTAGAAGTCTTCTTTGGCCCATGCTGCTTTCTCTCTACCACAAATTATGAGAATTTTTCAAGTATTGTATTTTAAAATAAAGGTCACAGAACGTTAAAGCATACCTGTGAAGTTTGGTATTCTAATAAGAGATTCTGTGTCTACCTGCACAGGCCTTTGCAGACTCCTTTGCATTTGTTTTAGTCCCAGCTGTCCAGAGGGAAGCTATCTTGCACCCAAGATGTACTGTGTGGGAAGGAACTTAGTTATACCTACAAGACATTGTTGCAGTCATGTCTCAGAGATTTGAGGAAAGCTCAATTCAGCACAGTATGGTACTTTTTTAAACTATGTTGCTTATGGTCTTGGTAAATTTAGGAGTGTTACAGTGAGAATATCCCTTTGATGTTAAGAACCCAAATAACTACTTTCTTTAGAATTTCCATTTTCAAGTATCAATTGTTGCATGTTTGACAAGGTGCTCTCAAACTAGTATATCTTTATAGCTGCAAGAAAAATAAGTTTGTGTGGTATTCTACCTGGTTCAAAAGGAAAGCAAACGTAAGATTTATAATGAAACTTTATTTATTTCATCTCTGTGTCAAATAGCAGTGAGAAAGAAACTGATTAAGAAAGTGAAAGGATTAGTTCATGCTTATGATCTGTTTTCCAGCTGGTATCTTATTTGTATGACTGCAAAAACTAACAGTGCTTTCTTTAAAACCAATAAAGGAATTCCACAGCTAAAAACTTCACTATCAAGTTTACAATTATTTTTTTACTTGATATTTTCCCTTCAGATGTCCAGAGAAGTTCTCTCTGCTTCATATTTAGTCAGTTTTTTTGTCCATTCATTAATATCTGCATTGCTGTTATATTAATTAGCACAGAAACACAGGAACTTGGCTAAAGTCCTTCCATGGGTTTTGTATGGCTACAATGGTGTAAAAATTCAGGGAAATCACAATTCACATGTCTACTGCCTTTTACACATCATAATTACTCAGTTGATTCAATAAAATAGTCTATTCTGGAAAACTAGTGTTAAAAGAGACAGAAGAAACCTCTCTTGTGCTGTTGGCCAGATAAAGCAGACACATTTCAGAGTAGGTTTTAAACTGTCTTCTACATGCCTGCCTGTAGTCTCATCTCCAGCCTTGTAGAAAGAAAACCTCTGATTTGTTCTCAGTCATACACAATAAACATCAATGTTACTGAGATACACTGCCTAAATGCATGAAGTTCCTTAGAATCGCTCAATGAGCTTCTCTTGCTCCAGCCATGGTCTCTCCATGGACAAAATAAGTTATGGTTTAGCACACTACGAGAGTTATGGCAGCCCATTTTTCCAGTAGGAAACAATATTACTCACACATACCTCATTTCAGAATAAGAGTTATCATAGAATCATAGAGTAGTTTGGGTTGGAAAGGACCTTAAAGATCATCTAGTTCTACACCCCCCGCTGTGGGCAGGGACACCTCCCAGTAGAACAGTCTAGCCAAGGCCCCATCCAACCTGGCCTTGAACATCTCCAGGGATGGGACATCCACAACTTCCCTTGGCAACTTGTGCCAGTGCCTCAACTGTCTCATGGTGAAGAAATTCCTCCTTATATGAAGTCTAAATTCCTCTCTTCAGTATTGGTTGTTTGTGGTGTCCCTCCTTTGTTCAACCCATCCCACTGGCTCTTCCTGACAAGTTTTTAACTTCCTTTTGCCTGCAAGAACCAGCAAAATCCAACTAAATTTTTTATCTTTCTTCCTTATCAAGGAAGTGGAAATACAATCTCATGCTTTTTCCATTTATGTCACAGGTTCTTTGAACCTGTGGCTTCTTCCTTTAGTCAAAGGCAGTACTTTCAACTGCTCCTCAAATTCTTGTTGAATTCAAATTGAAACAGCACTCTAATTACTTACGCAAAACTTACTGACATAGCAAGAGTTTCAATTATTTTCTTCATCTCAAACTTGCCTTTATTCATGTACTTGGTCCCTGGCAAAATACTCTTGCATTTTCAAAATATGGTCATAGATTGTAGTGTAAAAAATGGGTTTTTAAAATCCCTTTTTAATGTGATTCCTGGTGATATTTTTATTTTGATCAAACATTTGAAAGCTTTGAGTCATGGTTCACTGATCTCTACCTGCATCAGCATGAAGTAGATAAACAGGAAAAAACAGAAATTCTCTGTTACAAAAAAAAAAATTAGGAGAAATAATAATTAGTCTTTGACTGATGATGAGAGATCAGTAGATATCATTCAGATATTTTCATTCTATGTTCATGCAGTAACAAATAATAAGATTATAAGGCACAAAAATTAGCTCTGTATCTTACAAACACATTTCACCTTGCTTTGTGCTACCTTCCACGTCTCTGTCCACACCTGCTCTGTGTTGTCTGGTCCAGCAATACTACTGCATCTGCACCTTTTCCTGCTTCCAACTTCACTTCCACGGAAATGCTGAGGGGAGCATATCTGTTCTGTGCATTAAATCCCACAAGAGATCAGATTAACTGAATCGTGAAAGAAGAAAGCCACATGCCAAAAAAAACCCCCAAGAAACCCTTAGGAAAACAAAAATAATGTATCAGTAATAAAACCAGACATATTTGATAAACTGGGAATGTGGGATGCATTTGTGCCTTATTTCTAGAACATTGGATCTATTAACATAGATACTAGACTTAAAAAATGGATTCTGAAAACCATCTGCAGCAATACTACCACAAAATCAGGCAGTACAATTAAATGTGTATGCAGAGATAATACTTGAAAAAAAGAACACCTCAATAATCTGTTCTGAGAAAAGAGAGTTTAGTTGTCTATTTTTTTCAAAATTGACTCCTGCATAAGAGACATGACTTTAAATGCTTTTATCAGGCCTTCTGAATTAATAGAAATTTGTATCACCTGTTGTAAATAGTACATTTTTACTTATTTCCCTTGATACATATTCTTGGTTATGGTTGTAGATTAAGGATTGTTCTGAGACTTCAGACCATTATTAAATCCTAATGTGTCACGTGACAAGTTGTTTGCAGCATCCAGTAAAAAGAAAAAAATAATCAGGTTTCCTGAGTCTGGAAAGAGATGTCTGTGGCATGTAAATTAGAATTTTGCTCCCTTTGAAGGAAGGTGGTAAATATTCCCACAAACAAGTCATTAAATTCCTAGAACCAAGTAGTAGCATGTGTCAAAGAACTGTACACCACACATCTCACTTTTTCTCATCATCCTGTCCAAACGCTTCTTTTCCTGTCCTGTACGTTTCTCTATGATTTTCTCAACTCCAAGATTCACTTCCCAACCAACAAAAAGTCATATTTAAAGCAAGATAGTTTTCCTATGGAAGCAAAGTTCAAATCAGTCCCACACTCTTCAGTCCATAGGAGTAACTTGCTAGAAGCACCTTAAGTCAGCAAGAGTACTCTTGACACTTAACTGACTTCCTACCTCCCTGAGGTAGTTCACTGTATTGTTGGTGCAATTTAGCCAACATTAGCAGAAAGCTGTTTCGCTTGTTTCGTGTTTGCTGCTTCGGTTTTTGCTAATGTCAAGTCAGACTGTGTTTATCCATTTGCCTTAAACATTTTGTTGGATGACTTGTGGCACTTGTGGCACAGCTCTCTTCCCTCCCCCCCCCAAGCTCAATTCCAGAGCCCATCAAAACAGACACAGATAAAAGGACTCAGAATGGGTCAAGGGGCGCTCCTCCATGTGGGCACAGACTCACACACTTTGATCGGAGCAGCCTGGACCACACGGCTGGATCACGTGTTCCAAGATCATCTTCTGCCTCCGATGTGGTGATTTCTTTCCCTCTCTCTCTCTCTTTCTCTCTCTCTACTTCCCCTCTCCGCCCCATCATTACCTAATGGAGTGTGTGCTTGATCGGATCCTAGGGACTTGGGTTGTTACCAGGGATTCATTTCTGTAACTTTGGGTGGTTGCCGCCCCTGTGTCTTTGTTGTGTGCCCTGGTATCTTGGTGTGTTTAGGTTTGCTGGAGCCAGAAATAAATACTGTTTTGATATTCACCCTGAGAGNGTATCTTGGTGTGTTTAGGTTTACTGGAGCCAGAAATAAATACTGTTTTGATATTCACCCTGAGAATGACCTTATTGGCCTCCAGATCACCACACAGACAAATGAATCCACTTTCCCCCTGTGTCAGGGCCAGACACAAGAATGTGTCTCGTTGCTCTGGGTTGTGACAGCTAATCATTCCTTCTCCCCCAGGCAGGCAAAAACTTGTTTTGTCAGCTTTTACATAGATTTTTAGTTAATGACTATGTAAGAAACAGATAGAGCATAGGTTCTGGGCATACAATTTCTTCAGGATTTAAGGAGCCCAGATGAAATGAAGAAAGCATAGTTGGACAAAATTGCAATACAAAACACAAATCTTGCAATACTAATGTTACTACTGGTGACATTCAGCTCCCCTTAGGCCAACAGAAATAAAAAAACTACTCGGCTTGTGTTGGAGGACAAAGGGTATAATCCTTTTTTCAGAGAATGGTGAGTTATGTAGAATGAAGCTTCTGCTCCAGAATATATTGTTGGAAAAGAGAATAAAAGAAATGCCATGCAATTAGTTAATGATGATGGAGACACAATTATGTTGATAACAATGATGGAAGAAAGCAACAGAAATCCAAAAAATATCCAGTAAATTCTATAGGGATAATAAAAGCTGAAGATTTTGCAGGAAGTGATGAGATCTATGAAAAAAAAATGTGATCTATTTAGAGAAATTCAGAATTAAATTATGATTCACCAAAGTTTACATCACAAAATGGAAGAGAAATTGCCCCTGAACTTTTAAGAAGGCATTGATGTATATGTGTGTGCGAAAGAGAGACAGACAGCCAGAGGGAGGGGGAACGTAAAGAAAGGAGGGAAAGAGAAAAAATACTCACATGAAATATAAAAAGAAAAAGAAGTGGTTTAAACCTTTCTGGACTCTTTAAAAAAAGTGAGACTGCATAGCTTTTGAATGTGCAAGTCTGATTCATTTTTGCAGTTCTTCAAGAAAACTCTTTTCTGATGCTATGATCTTCCAATATTCAAAGGACGACTATTATTGTCAGAGAAGTTCTCTACAATTTGTATGACAAGATGTATATTGTGTAGATCTTGGAAGATAATTTTGTACTAAATCAGCATCTGTTTGTACTGCAGGAGCAATAGGGCTTTCTATGAAATTGCATTACTAAGAAAATAACCCTTTTTCTATTAGAGAAGTGATCATTTTCTTTTGTCTTCAAGCAAGCCAACAAATTTTTGCAGCTTTCTAATCATCAATTTTTAACCCCATAGATTTCCTACAAGCAGTGACTAAGGTCCCACCATTGCCATTTTCTTTCTTTTCTGTTATTTACTAGATCCATTTTCTCTCCAGGTGTTTGATTTGTTTTAATTACCAGTGGTTTGTTTGGGTGATGCATGACACTTTTATTTCAAGAGCTGATGTTTTTACTCAGGACTGACTTTATGCTCATTTTAGTAATATTTTTTATTGCTTTTCAAGTTAGTAGATATTCCTGTTCAACTAAAGACTGCAATGCTCTGGTCTTAGGAATTATGATTTATACAGACAGATATAAGGTAGACAAAGAAAGTGTTACAGAACAATGCACTGTTGAGGTGACATGCTGAGACCTCAGCCCAGCCAGCTGCATAGCTCTAGGCACTTGGCTCCCAGTAGCTGAACTGGCTGCTTGGCACCAGTGGCTCCCTGACACTCATTATGCCACTGAACTAGTAAGTGAGTAAAAGTACTGGATCAGCAAAAGTTGTGAAAATGAAATGAGAATGGCCTTTAGAATGGTCACATAATTCTGAGCTGAGCAGTAAGGTTTTTATTGTGGCCCAGCAGTACCATTGAGCCACCTGCAAGTCAGTCATCTCCCTCACAGAATTCCTACAGACACTGAAGTAGAAAAATAGGAAAACCAAAGATTAGCAAAACAAATTTTGCAACTACCACTATAAGAAAATATGAGACTTGTGTCTATGGCTTATATGGTGAAATGGTTGATCAGAACTTGTTATTGTAGCTAGTCATAAGCAAAGCTTCTCAGAAGCTCTACCCTTACTAGAAGTAACGATGAAACAAATGATATCATGTTCCCAAAATATTTAAGATCACTAGACCCCAAACTAGGATTCTGATAAATATGCACATTTCTTTCCATACATATACTTTCAAAATAAAATCAAGAATACTATGAAACACTGTTCTCAAAAGGATTTTTCCTAAGACCAGGACTAGTAGTGCTAGAAATTTCATGTGAAAAATCTGTCTCTGAAAGCCTGCCAGGTCATTCCTCCCAATTCAAATGACTTGGATGGTCTTCACACGGACATTTAAGTTTTCAGCTGTTTATACAAAGCAAGGAGAAATTATGAAAATTCTGAAGTTGCCCGTCGTTACTTGCATGATGGCAGAACATGTGGTTAATCCTGGCTCCATTTAGCACTGCTCTGGTCAATTCCTACAAGAAATTTATTTTTACTGTAGTTTAAGAGTATTTAATCTGATTTGAAAATATTCAGTCAGCTTCCCAAATCTTTGAATGTTCTGTTCTGATTTGCTGTAGTAGTCTGTCCACTGCCCTTTGATTAAGACATTAGTATTTTATGTGACCTACATACTTACTATTCCTTTAGCATTTCAAGGTCTAGTTTTCCATATACCATCTGAGAATTCTATATATCTTGAACAGATCAAATCCTATAATAGTTGTCCCTGATTGTTGCTGTTAGAAGAAATATTTGAGTTTTTGTGCGTTGTAATGGCTGTTTGTTTTAAAGAACTCCAGTGACTTATACACTGAAAGATTAAGTGTGATTTAACATACTAATAATTTTCAAATAAAACTTTCATTTGGATTTTAATGGGGTAAAGAGTGTTAAGGAAAAGTAGCTGTCCTACTCAAAATGCTGATTCTGTTGGTAAAAACCTATGAACTAAAGATTGTTTTCAGAAATAATGTTCTGCTTAGAACACTTGAGAACTCATCATGTCCTAAGCCTAAACCGGACACTTGCTTCCACCTAAATTCAGCTAAATTACTGATTTTGCAATGCAAACATTCCTTCCTGATGTCAATCTCTATAGACCTAAATCCTTAATGCCAAAAGCTCAGCTGATGTAATACAATGTATATCCTTTAACCTTTGTAATAAGGATGTAACTGAAGCATTATATTCTCACAATACATTTATGATACAGCAGAACTTGTAATATAATCTATATAATATATATAATATAATCATATGGAATAGAATATCTCTTTGGTTAGTTGAGCTCAGCTGGCCCAGCTATGTCCACTCCCATCTTCTTGCACATCCATAGCCTGCTCACTGGTAGCGTAGTGTGAGAAGATGAGGCCTTGATTCTGTGTGAGCACTGCTCAGCAATAAAAAACCACCCATCCCTGGTATTATCAATATTGTTTTCCACACAAATCCAAAATGTAGCTCCATGCTAACTACTATGAAGAAAATTAACTCTATCTCAGCCAAATCCAGCACATGCATAAATGCCTCGTTGACAGCTCAGCCCAGGGAGGACAGAAAAGGGGCTGTGGATGCCCTTGTTTAAAAGTATTGTTTTGTCTGGATTGTTTCCTGAAGGCAGCTGTAAGCCAATCTGCTGATCATCTGACATGTAATCATAGAATCACCAGGCTGGAAGAGACACATTGGATCATCAAGTCCAACCGTTCCTATCAAACACTAAACCATGTCCCTCAGGACCTCATCTACTTGTGACTTAAACACCTCTAGGGAAGGCAAATAAACCACCTCCCTGGGCAGACTGTTCCAATGCCCAATGACCCTTTCCATAAAAAACATCCTCCTAATCTCTAGCCTAAATCTCCCCTGGTNGGAGAATAACCTCACTGGATCTGCTCGTCACACCGTTTCTGATGCAAGCCAGGATGCCATTGGCCTTCTTGGCCACCTGGGCACACTGCTGGTTCATGTTCAGCCGGCTGTCAACCAGCACCCCCAGGTCCCTCTCCTCCTGGCAGCTTTCTAGACAGACCTCTCCTAGTCTGTAGCTCTGCATAGGGTTGTTGTGCCCCAAGTACAGGACCCGGCATTTGGCTGTGTTAAACCTCATGCCATTGGACTCAGCCCAGTGGTCCAGCCTGTTCAGATCCCTTTGCAGAGACTCCCGACCCTCCAGCAGATCGACACTTCCACCCAGCTTAGTGTCATCTGCAAACCTGCTAAGGGAGCACTCAATGCCTTCATCCAGGTCATTGATGAAGACATTGAACAGGGTTGGACCCAGCACTGAACCCTGGGGAACCCTACTTGTAACTGGCCTCCAGCTGGATTTAACGCCATTCACTACCACTCCCTGAGCCCAGAATAATATTTTCAGCTAAGACTAAAGCCAAATCTATCCCCTAGTGCCATGAAAGACAGCTGCCACTCCAAGTTCCCCTTTTGGAAGAAGTGCTTATTCTGCTGTGCCTGGCTCCACAGAAAGAGGGAGCTTGGTATGAGTGCATTATGCACCAAAAGCCAAGACTGTTCCATGCTGGAGGCCAGAGAAGCAGCAGAACCAGGAACTTGTGGAACACTGCATGGTGGATGATAGAGAGACCATCTTGAGTACTTGCTAATTTGACAAGTATTTTGCAGATGTTGCCTCATATAGGCACTCTATTGCCCAAGCACTCATTGCTGGAAATTGAGGCAAGTATGAGTGGCTGCTGTTGCCTTGCCTTCAAATGCAACCTATATCTAAGCAGATGGGGTTACCAGGGATCCCTGTCCTCTGCAGCCAACCATGCTGCACATAAAAAGAGCTGAGGTAGGAGATAAGACTGTCTTCCTAAGACACAAACACATGAACCACCCATCTGGGAAGTTCTCCCTTTCTAACCATGTCAGTAAGACAGGCTGTAGATGCAATTAGAGATTTGTTAGTGTTTCCATTCATAAACCTCTATTTCTGAGTACAGAGGTTGTGCCTTGACTGTAGAAATGAACCCCAAGCTGAAACTTGATACATTGTCTCAGACAAGGATTTTTATTTGTTTGTGGGGTTTTTTCACTCCTGTAAAAAAAAAAAAAGGGATAAATTAAACTAGTATTAGAAAAGTTTAAAATATTTTCCCCTGTATCATGAAAATGATCACAATTTGAAATGGAAATGTTCAATGGAAATGAAAAATTTAAATATATATTGCAAGATATTTTTTTAAAAAAAAATTTGCTTAAGTTTTAAAATCTTAATTGTTCCAAGAGCCAAATCTGCACCAAGCTACTAGGCTTTGGGGAGTGGCTGTACTTTACTCTGGCTATACAGAAACACAGCAGTAGCACTTATTGAGATGAGCTTTTCCTGTATACTAGCTCAAGGACAAGAGAGTCACTGATCTTCTCTCATGGCTCCTTCCCCCTCAAGATCTATTTCTCCCTCCAACTCAATTTGCTTGAAGGGCTCCTGTATTACAATCTGTCCTAGCAAGGATAATATATTTAAAAAGGGTCAATTTTTTTCTCTTTAAAAACAAGTTTTATGAGAAAACTGTTTGTTGACTGAACAATTATTTTTCATGGAAAACGTTTTTTTCCTCTTTATTTTCAAATCTCATAAAACATAAGAACAAAGATGAAAACAAAAAGCATATAAAACATTCCCCTCAAAACTGATAAATATGATAGTTTAAATTTATGCTGAAAACTGAGTGTTTTTTTCTGTAGAAATTTCTCTTTATAATTTCTGAGTGATTCCAAAATCATACCTCTATCCTCAAAGCTCTGAAAAGTATGCACTGAATTTACTCTTCTTGAGTTCACCCCTAATTCACATTCTGGGAACCTGTACTTTACTTTCAGGACATTTTTCAAAATAAGTTATATTAAATGAATATTCAATAGTGCTTGTAAGGAATATATCAGATTCCTATGCAAGCATTCACATCAGAAACATAATGCTAAGTATTAAGTTCATTCAACCAAGGAACCAAGACTAGAGTATGCAATCTGAGTGTAATTAAATGATGTCTCTCAAATTATTAATATTTACAGCGTATTTCTTGGGAACAAGCTGCCACTCAGAGCTATTTGAATAGCAAATCCATTTGAGAGAACTCAATACTGTTTTGCAGAACATTAACAAAGAGAAAAATAAACCTGATTTACTAAATATATTGCCAGCTCCAAAATACTTTCCCAGTCCTAAAATTTACTCTGTCTGAAATAGTGCCTATGGACAAGCAATTGACTTGAGTATCACAAAAATTCTGGACACAGTATCAGATTGTGGAATATTTTTCACTATTCTTGTTGGTACAAATACAAAAGTGCATGACCTTAGAAACAGTGGTTTGAACTGCATTGCCACAGCACTTTTTAGAGACCCTCTTTTCTGCTGTTAATTACAATTTTGTGCCTATTGCTATGGTATCCAAGTGCCTATGAGAGTAATTGTAATAAAGTTCCATTTAGCAAAGTGTTCAGAAGTATTTCATGGAGGTTGCTCAATGGTATTTCATACTTCTTGTTTGCTCCACTGTCTCCTTACAATAGCAGAAATTTAAATCAATCTCTCATACTGGCTTAACATTTTTTTCTTCCTGAATAGTATTATTTGAGCTGTTACATTTGCATTAATTAGATTTCTACAGTATTATAGCTTAGCACTTTGTGAAGACGGGGAGAAAACGGATTTCATTTTCTCCATTCTTGTTTTTTTAAATGTTTAGTACTTTATTTCTGAAATTACTTCATAGTCTACACAGAAAAAAAAATCCTTAATATCTTCTCTTTTAGCTGGATCCAAACCCACTACATCTTCAACATCTTCCATATACATCTCCAAATTGTTAACAAATTCATTCTTAAGGGGCCCAACACTTCTGTTGGAATAGTGAAGGCATCTAGTCATGTAATTATAAGTCATACTGGAATAAAACATACACAAGATTCCCTTCTGCCTGCTCTTTATCCATTTCACTAAACAAAGTCTTCATTTACTTAACTTAAAATCATAGAATCATAGAATAACCAGGTTGGAAGGGACCCACTGGATCATCAAGTCCAACCATTCCTATCAAACACTAAACCATGCCCCTCAGCACCTTGTCCACCCATGCCTTTCACTTCTCAAACAGAAATAGTGAAAGATTTTTCCTTTTTTTCCTTGCCATTTTAGTTTTCATGAAGTGCTGTTACTGAAAGGATAACTTCCTGTGTTCAATGACACTGAGCAGCACTGCAAGTTATTTTCACTAAGCCCTCATAACCTGTTGTTTACAATCATGCCTCCTTCTACTTTTCTGTTTTTTAAAGTAAAATTCCCTGTTGGAAAGTAAATTTTTAATGTTTTCTTTTTGTGTGTGTGTGTGTGTGTGTGTTTTCTTCTTCTTTAAAGGGAAATGCAAAAAGAGAAAAAAAGAACCTGACATTTCCTTTGAACTTCTAAAATTATTTTTGATGCAACTTATTCAAGAACCATCATTGTCAGTAGAGTCAGAAAAAGATTAAGGTAGTTGTGAATAAAAACAGGTATGCCTCTCTGCTATGGGATGATTAAAACCTCCATGAAAATATGAGATTACAAAAAGTGGAATGAAAATACAACTTGAAACACTATGTCCATATAGCAAGCGGATGAATGTGTCTCAACAATAGGTAGGTTCTTTACCAAAGCATTCATGGAAGCCAATAAAATCACTGCTAATTTTCTAAAACTGTCCATAGGATTTTGTTTACTCAGATACAGAAATAGACAATGCTTCTATTCAGCTTTTTCAGATTCCAACTCTCCAAAGCTCTGTACTGTTTCCAAATATGCTATAATGCATCTGCTCAACATCTCTTGCAGAGAAGCAGTGGTCCATGACATGCAGCTTAGACAATTATTTTTGTTTAGCTGATATTTCACAGTCAATGCTATGGCCAAATGGCAGTCCTGATCTTATCTGACCTCTCAAGTAAACAATAATCTGACTTTCGTACATCTCACCAGTAATATGCAGCATACATCCCTCTCAGGTTCTGGCCAGAGAATCCACAAACTACTCAGCTTTATGGCTGCTTTCCAGAATGAGGGATACATTCTATAGTTTGCCCTGCCTAGTCATATGAGATGCTTATCTTTCCCATGAATCACCCACAACAAGAAGACAGACAATGGAACCTTTTATTTGGTTACTTAGAGTTGGGAAAATTGGACCAAACCTGTGTTGATTATGAAATATGATACAATACCTGGAGATAGTCCAGTAGGTTAAATTTCAGGTTGAACTGAATAGCATATCATGAATATCCATGGACCTGGAAAGAATAGGAATGAAGACAAAAGGTTAATAGGAAGAAAATGCCTCTAAGAAAAGCAAC
>WAAB01007553.1:0-19242 GCA_013389865.1 Piaya cayana | reverse complement strand
CCAACACTTCTGTTGGAATAGTGAAGGCATCTAGTCATGTAATTATAAGTCATACTGGAATAAAACATACACAAGATTCCCTTCTGCCTGCTCTTTATCCATTTCACTAAACAAAGTCTTCATTTACTTAACTTAAAATCATAGAATCATAGAATAACCAGGTTGGAAGGGACCCACTGGATCATCAAGTCCAACCATTCCTATCAAACACTAAACCATGCCCCTCAGCACCTTGTCCACCCATGCCTTTCACTTCTCAAACAGAAATAGTGAAAGATTTTTCCTTTTTTTCCTTGCCATTTTAGTTTTCATGAAGTGCTGTTACTGAAAGGATAACTTCCTGTGTTCAATGACACTGAGCAGCACTGCAAGTTATTTTCACTAAGCCCTCATAACCTGTTGTTTACAATCATGCCTCCTTCTACTTTTCTGTTTTTTAAAGTAAAATTCCCTGTTGGAAAGTAAATTTTTAATGTTTTCTTTTTGTGTGTGTGTGTGTGTGTGTGTTTTCTTCTTCTTTAAAGGGAAATGCAAAAAGAGAAAAAAAGAACCTGACATTTCCTTTGAACTTCTAAAATTATTTTTGATGCAACTTATTCAAGAACCATCATTGTCAGTAGAGTCAGAAAAAGATTAAGGTAGTTGTGAATAAAAACAGGTATGCCTCTCTGCTATGGGATGATTAAAACCTCCATGAAAATATGAGATTACAAAAAGTGGAATGAAAATACAACTTGAAACACTATGTCCATATAGCAAGCGGATGAATGTGTCTCAACAATAGGTAGGTTCTTTACCAAAGCATTCATGGAAGCCAATAAAATCACTGCTAATTTTCTAAAACTGTCCATAGGATTTTGTTTACTCAGATACAGAAATAGACAATGCTTCTATTCAGCTTTTTCAGATTCCAACTCTCCAAAGCTCTGTACTGTTTCCAAATATGCTATAATGCATCTGCTCAACATCTCTTGCAGAGAAGCAGTGGTCCATGACATGCAGCTTAGACAATTATTTTTGTTTAGCTGATATTTCACAGTCAATGCTATGGCCAAATGGCAGTCCTGATCTTATCTGATCTCTCAAGTAAACAATAACCTGACTTTCATACATCTCACCAGTAATATGCAGCATACATACCTCTCAGGTTCTGGCCAGAGAATCCACAAACTACTCAGCTTTATGGCTGCTTTCCAGAATGAGGGATACATTCTATAGTTTGCCCTGCCTAGTCATATGAGATGCTTATCTTTCCCATGAATCACCCACAACAAGAAGACAGACAATGGAACCTTTTATTTGGTTACTTAGAGTTGGGAAAATTGGACCAAACCTGTGTTGATTATGAAATATGATACAATACCTGGAGATAGTCCAGTAGGTTAAATTTCAGGTTGAACTGAATAGCATATCATGAATATCCATGGACCTGGAAAGAATAGGAATGAAGACAAAAGGTTAATAGGAAGAAAATGCCTCTAAGAAAAGCAACGTATGGAAAGTGAGTTTCATGCTGGTCCACTCTTTTTAATTGCTTTCCCAGAGTCAAAGTTCACTGTCATGTTTCAAGAGTCTAAATTCTGTTATTTTCAGGCCCTATAGGTACCATAGGTAGCTTTTCTTATAAATAAGAAGGCCTACAAGAATCAGAAGATGTGGAAGCAGAGAGTTCTTGCTCTGAGCAAAAGGAAACTTACAGGGAAAATAAATTACTTGCATAATGGAATTTGTATAGACTTGCTGGAAAACGTCATATTGACCTTAAGCTATGTCTCTTTACTCCCTAACATATGATTGCCATTGTTATGTAATTATCAGAGATATTTTTAAGCTCTATTAGCACTTCTTAAAACAACTGCTATGATAATAGCAATTGTGTTCTTCTGCAAATTTAGCATTTGAAGCACTGGGTAATAGTATGAAGAATTTTTCCCCACTAGGTCATCATTAACTTGATCTGGTCAAATACATAAGGGCAGGAAAATGTTGCCATTTGATTAACAATCCATAGTGGCCTATATATAATGAGCTGATTTCAGTCCAGATCCTGTTCACAAGATAAGAAACAGTCAATTTAATTTGGATTAATTGGCACCTGGCTTGCCAGTCCTGATTATCTTTAGGACATAATTTTTATTTCTATTGTAAACACCTTAGGGGAGGCACCATTTATCACTGAAAAATTCTGCACCATTATCCCTGTGAATGTTATATATATCAAGGATCTGAAACAACTTATCATGCTATACTTGGAATTGGAGACAAAGAGAAGAACCAATTTTAACAACTATCAGTCTACTGCCTTTGAAGAAGCATTTTAAATGTAACTGTCATCTCCAAATTATTCATAACTTACACTAAATGCAGAGGTTCATGTTTTAGTTTGAACAAATTCTGAGTTTGTCCAAAACAGTGTACCTGTCACCTGTAACTGTGTAGGAAAATCTTCTGGAAACAAACAAGTATCTCTCTAACAGACTGTCTTTCTAAGAGAATATGAGACTCTGGAAGGAAGTAAAAAATGCTAATCTTTAAAGCCTATTTTGTACTTGAGGGAGATAACGTGTAACTTTGAGCAAGTTCTTGTCTTAATGTGTCCATAATAGCATTGCAGGGAGCCACATGAATATATCTAGGTCAAAAGACTCTTGACTTACATGACCAATGCCCGTAAGCATTAACTAAAAAATATGCATGGCCAAACAATTAATTCAAACTGACTTAAATAAAAAGCTATCAGAAATTAGGGAAACTAAAAGCAATTATTTACTGCATGCAAGGAAATTTCTTTAGATAACATTTTCTTCACATCTGCCTTAACATACTTCTTTAGCTACACAATCTGAGGTGCACTTGGTTTTGCTGGGCACAAGAAGGCATAATAAGCCTAAATATGCTAAGCCTTGTTTGATCTATGTAAAGAGATCTTTCTCTCTTCAGTAATGCTGATGAAATATAGCCACATTTGATAAGTATAAGCACATGCCTTGGGTTTTATAGTTCTAGCATGTAGCTAGAGAATGAGGAGACTAATCAGACCTTGGGGACTATATGAATTTGACAACAATGACCGAAGGAGAAATGATTGTCGGGGGAGAAAACAAGGG
This sequence comes from Piaya cayana, assembly GCA_013389865.1. NCBI lineage: Eukaryota > Metazoa > Chordata > Aves > Cuculiformes > Coccyzidae > Piaya > Piaya cayana. The sequence goes on along the minus strand of WAAB01007553.1, from coordinate 16,135 downwards.
AAAAAGAAGAGTGACTGAATGAAAATGAATTGGGGGAAGGGAACAACCACTTCAATATCAGTATATCGCTACAAGAGTCTTTAATTTTGGATGGTGAGTAACAATCAGCTGAAGGAGGAAAGTCAAAGCTATGGTGAGATGAGGATAGCAGGGCTACCTGTTGCAAACACAGAGTGAATAGGTTTGGAGGCAGGCGTAATTAATTTTGCTGGCAGCCACAGTAGCCAGGACTACAGGACTCTCCAAACTCTTTTTCCTTTAAAATCCATCTTTTGCTTCTACTTCTAGTAATTAAGGTCACCACACTAGGGTATATATGTTTTTCCCTAATGTAAACCATTCTGAATTTGACAAATAGCATTTGTGTTTGTCTTAACTCCTCATCAAACAAGACCTAGAATTTTCTCATCTGCAGGAACAATTTTTCATGCCTTTCTGAAAAGCCAGTACAGCACATATTCTCAGAATATTTCCAATACTTATATGCCTTCAAAAATACCAGCAGAAACTTTTTCCAGAGAATCCATTTCAGTACCATGGATTTAACCTTAGAAAGAAGAAAGGGTAGATGTATGATGGAGGATACGATTGAAAACAGACATGCTCTATATGGACATCCTAATTTAAACACAGTGCCACACTACATAATTTGGACCAGCTTGTCACTACCTAACCTAAAATATGAGTAAAGAAAACTCGTAAGAGGAATCCCATTAGAATGGAAGACTGGATCTCAGCAAATAGAGTAGATTTGTTAAAGAAAAGTCTGGACCCTAGCTTCAATCGTGGAGGCAATTCATTACAGCTCAAGCTGAATACCTCTGAAGAGGGACACCTTCAGTTATTTTCCTGTGCTTTGTAAATCTTCACAATCTATTATGTGTTATTCCTGAATCCTTACACGCAGCAAGTGTGTGTCTTTCATCCAATTAAACTGTTTAATGGTTACCTGTCCTCTTCAATGACAGGAGTTTTGGTGGAGGCACTTTTGCTTTCTTATACAGTTTCACAATCTTATTTCATCTGCACCTGAATCTCATCTGTCTTCTTCTGACATTCTGAAGTAGAATGGCCTCTTTCTTCACTATCTGCTCCTAAAATTCAGTTACCTTCTGCTTACTCCCAGTGGAATGACCTCTTTCTTCATTTCCAAGAATTACAGTTCCTATTCCTTTGATTGCAACAGTCATTGTACTTCACATTGCTAAGCAGATATATATTTGTACATTAATATTAGTTATATATAATTCCATTATGTTAGTTAAGTCATCACATATCAGAGTCAGGCAAAACTACTAGTCATTCTTCTCAGATTAAGAAAGAGTTCAGCCTAAGTTTACTATGTTGCCCTGCTACAGCTTGTAGCCTAAAGCTTCAGCAATCCAACTACTCATCCTAAGCAAGTTACTAATGCAAACCAAAGCTCACAATTTGAATTGTCAAATTTAAGATTACTTTAGGTCCCAAAAAGTCTCAACTCGTTAAAACCACTGGCACTCTGTGAGGGCAATTCCCTTCTTTCTTTCTAATCATCTTTTTTTCCTGATGCCTCCATCAGCAACATAGCTTGTTCACAGCTCAGCAGCCTCATGTTAAGCATGATTGTCTCCTCAGAAGCCTGTGAGGAATAGAGGTCAGCATGGGCACTTCAGAGAGGAATATCTTTTGAAAAGAAAATCGCATTGAATGATATGACTGGCAGTATTCATGTTAAAAGCCACAGGAACATGAATGGCTTTCAAATAAGAACAGACCCTTGCTCCATACAACAGATTCAACTAGAATCTCCAGAAGACTCATCTCATTCGGACATGGAGGTTACAGTTTTACAGTTGGTTGTATAAAGAAAAATGCAGTTGTTGAGGAAGAACTGATTTTGCAAAGACTAAAGTTCTTTCTCCATCTTCAGGGAAAATAGGAGAAGAATGTATGAAAATAGCTATGTATTTAATCCAGCTTTTAGAAATATTTATTTCTGTGAGCAGCGGAAGTAATTAAGCATTACTATCACCTCATTTGCATTCATTGTTCATATATTCTACTTGTTCTATATACTAAGATTTTTTTTATTCTCACTGATGAGACAGAGCCTGATGGAGTGTTAGTTTATGATCTGGGGTTTTGAGTACTAGATACTAATGATAGATATTAACATTTAAGCTGGAATTTCTACACAGCAGAATTTTTTCATAAATGAGATGTTCCAGATTTATAATTTTACTAAAAATCTGAAACTTACAGTCTGAAAACTTTCTTCACTATCTTTGTTGTAAGGATTGTTGTAAGGATGAAGAAATGAAAAGTTGCATATTATTATAGTATTTTTTCTGAGGATTAATCTTCAGTAGATGGGTTTATGCACTAAGTTTAGGTTGTGATATGAGCAGATGACAAAGAAGGAGGAGTAAAAGTCTTCCTACGACAGTGATTATTAACACGATAACTTTTCAACAGGATTTGAAGGAGCCCATAGATTCTCACACTGCTGAAATCATGTTCTCATCTCTGCTGGTTATTTCTCATATGCAATTCTTCCCTTTTCCACATAAATTCATCCCAGTTCCTTCAGATCTCTTTTCTAAGTCTACGTTGCAGCTCTCTGCTTTGGGTAGAGCTCTGATGAAACCCTGCCCCTATCCTGCTCTGCATTGCACAATAATGGTTGTCACCCCATCAAATTTGTCAAAGACTTTCTGCTCTTTCCAGTTCTGCTAGGAAATAAAGCATAGAAACTTACTTAGCTCTACTTCTTATTCTAGGTTTTCAGTGACATCCTTGCCATGTATTCTTTTTGCCTTCCTCCTCTCACTTTGTTTTCATCTGGGATTCTTTGCTCACAAAGAGAAATTTGGGCATATCACGAAATACTGGATGTGCTCACAGGACCCAAAATGTTGGAGAGTCAATACAAGAAAACTTTGGCCAGTAACACTGATTGCTGCAATTCTGCACTACCTGCACAGACCTTAATGCTCCATTAGAGTCTGTGGGAGGAATTTGACAAGAAAGGATTCTCAGACAGCTGTTTCTTTCTCTCTTTCCTATTCCTCTGAAAGTGGCTTAAATGGATATCTCAACACAGCACTGGTCTCAGGCACTCATTTATCTTCCCAAACCATTAATCACAATCAGGCACAATTTAGAGCAGTTCCTGGTCCTTTTTTCCTGAAATGAAAGAGTTGCTCTTGTCATGAATATTATTGCTTATGAATCACAGTGATATCCAGCCATGCCATCAATTATAAACACAACTAATTGGAGTGTCGATAGGGTTGTCTCTCTTCACAGAGAGTTTCCTGCCATGAAATTTACTGGCTATGAATCACTCTATCATCAAACAAGAGACTCCCTTTCACTCCTCTCCACTGATCTGAAGCCAAGGCACCAGTATTGGCTTCCTGAAGTTATCAGGCTATGCAATGTCATAAATCCACATCTAATCAGTTCACCAAGGAAAATACTGTATTTTTCTGTACCCATATTCCTTGCAAGTCTCTTTCATGGTTGTTAGATCTTTGCATTAGACTGGCATCATCAGGGAAATTTGTAGACAGCTTTCTCTGTGTCTTTACAGGTCTCATGCCAAGCCAATATTCCCCACACTTTTTCCAGGGGAGAGACAAAGATGTGGCTATCAGAAGGATGATTCTCTTTTCCCTCCTCAGACAAAAAAAAAGTACTGCCTCCAGTCTATTTGTGAGGACTTCTGGGATGTATGCTGCTGAACAGATGATAAGTATAAGCCAAAATCTATCATTTTTGCTTCTGAATGATAGTATTCATGGGAAATGTATCGCACTGGACTGTAAGTGAGGACGAGGGAGACTGGGAATTTGAATCATGTCTAGTAAAAGAACAAGAAAATTGATTGCCTCTGCTGCCTCTAACTTTAAGCATAAAGCAGTGTAAAAGCACAAAATTCAGTATCTCTTCTGAATGTTGTGCAAGAGAAAACTCTAAAAAATATTAAGACTGAGTCTGTTTTCTCCATAGGCAGTGCAGTATCTACCTACAAGAGATGGAGGAAACATATGCTAATATGAATGGATTCATCAACTCTTTCAACACCCACTTCTCACCCATGAAAAGACATTACTTGCAATACAACAAATTCTACTTTCACAAATTATGTTGGCACACAATCAGCCTGCCACTGTCACAACAAAGACTACCAAGTAATGCCACTTCTCATCCAGTTCAGTGCTTCTAGTAGATCCGTTCTCCTCCATCACTTTCACCTGTGAACTTTAGACAGATTGAGCTATCCATCCACCTATTTCAGCTGCCGTTGATTGCTCCAGCCACAAGAACAGCTATCGCCATCTCTCATTAACCACAAAACCATTACCTTCACTCATCACCTCTGGTATTCACTGACCAAGAACTTTTCCTTGTGGTTCCCTGATGCTAACATTGATTCCTTCATCTACTCCAAATATCATAATAGTTCCTTCAACAGCCTGGAGATCCATACTTGGGCCTCAGACATCTAGATTGTCTAGACCTCCTGGGTATCAAAAGAACTGCAAGATATCTGTGCTGTATCTTTAGTGCTTACACCTAGGTGATGTTCATGGCCTGCACTGTAAGCCACAGCATGAGCCATGTTCTGGCAAGGCCACGTGCTGTGGTGTATGAGGGCTGCTTTGAGATGCACCTACCCTACAGCCATCCCTCTAGGGACACATTCTCCCACCGAGGTAGGCAACAGTAACTACAGGCTTCTTCAATCAATTTGGACTGACTGGTAGGCTGCACAGCTGCCTACTGCCTACTGTTTGTCCTGTCTTTACAGACCATCCTATGAATCCTTCCCTCTCCTCCAAATTTAATCCAAACACAGTTCATTTCAGGTCATTGTTTTCTCCTGCCTTAACTTGGACTTGTGTGGTTCCTAGTCTACCTACCAAGCCAATCATTAATAAACTAACTAAATTCTTACTGCTAATCATAGAAACTAACAGAGTAAGTAGTTTGAGTTAACCACAACAGCTAGTAACTTATACTTCTCTGACTATTTCTACTACAGCTGACCCACAGAACTCTATATTCTCAGTACCTCATCCTTTTTAGTTGAAATTAGTATGGGAAGGGGATTGTGAGTAAAATGTTTGACAGAAGTTTTTTTGAGTCCTTTTGTTGGGTGGATGGTGTTAACTACTTTATGTGAACTCAAAAGCTGATTAGGCAAGGACCACAAATGAACTGCATGTGCATGTGAGAAGCACTCTGTTGAAACAGGAGAAAAAAGCTCTGTATTTCCAGTAAGCCAAACATTAGAAGAGTGAAGACTGACCATTCCGAAAAAAAGAACTGCCTGGCTAGCTTTTCCAAAACCTAATTTAACCAATCTGTATACCTTCCAAAGTGATTGTGACACTAAGTTGTTCACTTTCTCCAGAGATCATGTGACATACTGCAACTAAATCAGAATATAGATTCAGAAATGACAAGTTGTCAATGCCTTATATGACCTTTTCCTCCATTTGCCTCATGAATAAATAATCATGTTTTACAATAATGCAGATGATCACAGGCTGTTGTCTGTTTCCAATTCCCCTTAAGCAATAAGCTTACTGGAATAAAAGTAGTCTGAACAATTTAATACAAGGGTTATGAAAAAATGTATCATTATTAGTCTAGGGATAACCTAAGTCTCATGCCTGAAATATTTTGCATTTTCCAAGAGAAAGAATTCTTGACTCAATCTCAACAAAGGGTGAATGACCTTATACTTAATTTCAGATAGATAATGTCTGTCAAGGTTAGAATAAAACAATTGAATGCCTTCTTTCTTTTTCCTTAAACTGATATAGTGCATCCTGTGACACAAAATCAATGATGACTAAAAAATGCAGATTGAAAAGTCCAAGGAGGTAAAAGCGATAGGAATTATGAATGTATCACACAGATCTCCCAGTACACGCAAATGAGTCGTAAAAGACAACATGCTTTGGTACAGAGGCCATCACCAGGTAGATCCCAGTGGATTACACTTCTCCAGTGAGGAAAGCTACAAAATACTGGACTAGGACAACTTCATTGAGAGCCTAGGAAGGCGAATCACAAGGACTGCTCCTACCATTGATACAGTAGTTGTTATTTCATATATAGCAGGCCCTATTAAATCTGATTCATATGAAGCAATCCCAAAAGCTCACATATTCTGTCTCCCGACTATCTCCTGAATCAGTAGAAGTGCTTTATAGGTAAAGCAGCCAGTACAATGGTCCTAGCCTACCAGTATTTGGTAATGCTATAAAGCAAATAACTAACCGTGGTGTGATTCATAGTTGAAGAGGTAGTTTCTAATAGAAAAGCAAACATAAACAAAGAAAAAGTGCACAGAGGACTGCATTTGTTACTAATTATTCAAATGAATTGTCAAATTGCTTCCACTTACAGCGAGAAGTGACGTATAATAGATAGGCAGCTGTACAAAACCAACAAACTTTCACTTGCTGTATGCACCACTGGAGCTTGTTGCACATGTGCATTTTTAAAAAATTTCATCCTAAGCATTTCTAATTTTGCTAGTGTTTGTATGAGTATTGTGTTCTAATTTATTTTTAATGTGCAACTCACCCCTGACTGCCAGCCATTCTTCGAATGAAATGTTGCTTCTCCATGAGTATTTCTGCATAAATATTTTATAGGTAAACTAAATAAAAAATCACCTTATGACTACTTGAGGTTAAACTGCTGAAAAAGTACAAGCAATTCCATTTGGCTTTTACATTTATTCCTGGTATTTTGTAAAGAAATCTCAGTGAGGTAAACCGTCAATTTCACTCCAATTCACACTACATGACAAGAAAATACGTTCGTTTTTAACTTGAATAGGAATAAAACACAAATGTGTTACTGACACTGTATACCTTTGTTATAACTGAAACCATAGAGTAATGCTTGTAGACCTGTTTAAACTTGAAACTAAAACCCACAGGTTTCTGCACCGTGCAGACTCTGTAGTTTCTATGTCCCTTTTTAATCACGATGTATTGTGATAATACATAAATATAGAATGATTTATTTACAATGTGGGATAAACAAGGAGCATAGAAAAATTAAAAAGCATCCATGTTAGCTAATTACCTTCAAACAGTATTAGAAATGACCTAAGCAAAATGAAGTCACCTTTTGTGATAAAGCTGAGTGCTTCATCAACACGCTGTGAAAAAGAGTCAGCTTTGTCTCAATAGTGTGTATCTGTGATTAGTTTAAAACAGATTTTCAAAATGTGGGTCACTTACCATCTGCAATATTGTTAAATCAACATAAAGGAAGAAAAAGACAAAGTGATGAAGTGAAATGACAGATGCACAGGTGTTTAGGAGATACACCTATGAGGATTGTATCCCTCATTTTTTTTATCTTGATGATTGAGAAAGTCCAAATGAAATAATTTCCAGAAAATAAATAAGAGAATGGAGACTCACAAAAACATTTCATTGCAAGATATAAACAAACTCTGGAAGCACAAACATGCAAACTGTAATTAGTGTAAAAGCACAAAAGAAAAAAGACAATTATTTCACATCACAAGTGACCCCAGCTGGGAAAATTTGTTACCACTGCTGAATGTGATCCTTTTTCTTTGTTTATCATCAGAATCAAAAGCCCATGACTAATGTATTTAATCAGGGTTTTTTTTGCAATGAGTAAATGCCTCAAGGGTCTACGTAACAATCCTTTGCACAGGAAAGATTTAACAGAAGCTTGATTAAATGTAACTAAAATATATTTGTTTTTCTGTAAAATGCATAGAATGAGAGCCACCTCCTCTTCAGAAGCCAGGAGAGAAATTAGGCTGAGCCTCAAGCACCATAGGCAAGGTTAACTGCATTCAGTGATAAAGGACTATAAATAACTCGGGGTACCCTGGTAAACTTGCAAAAGCAAAGATCTGTTTAACATAAGAAACCTATTTATGAAGAAAAGTCAGTAAAGTTCATCATGATTTCACAGTCTTGAAGAATACAAATATCTTATCAGAGCAGAAAGCCTAACTAGCAGGTTGAAGGTTTACGTTATAATTTGGAATGCTACTAAATATTACACAGACACACAAACACTGGGATGAAACAGCTTTGCTTCACTGCCTGCCTCATTAATGAGCATGTTGCTCCATTTTAAATAATAACTGCAGCCTCTGCCAGGTCTTGGGTGAACAGGGTCTGGCCTTGGTGTTTCTCTTCTGAAATGCTAAATCATCTGTCCAGGAAAATGGATAATACTGTCTGGTTTTGAGAAATTGCCTGGCTTTATAGATATGCAACAAGTTACAGTGCTTCCCTTCCAGCTAATGAGTAACATACGCTTACACTGACAAAAGAGGAGGTTTTCTTCTTAAAGACAGAAAAATCACCAAGAGGAAAACAAGTGCCCTTTCTCCAGCTGAAAAGATAAGAATTAATCTCTTCTTCTTGTTACAGGAACGCGTATTTGCAGTGTGCCAGCCCAAATATATTTGCCTCCGAAGTTGTACTACCTATCTGCTAATTGCAGCTTGAGCTTCTGGGCAAGAAGACCTTACTGCGCTCAAACTGGACTTGACTAAAACTGAAAATTGTCTTCTCTACTGACTCTTTCTGATAGATCTCTTCCTTGCTAGTTGTCCTCTCCCAACTGCTGCCACTTTTTTCTCGTTAGGATCTTTCCACTAGTTATTTCCACACATTGCTTCTTCCCTCTGTGTATTCCTGTTACTCACATGCTTCTTATGACACTGGGTGATGATAGCAGCTTCCCAACACAAATACATCAACCCACAGATGGCTTTGCCATGTAAATTTTCCACCTTCATCATCATCATGAGAAGTTAACATGAGTTGATTGACTGCTTAGCCCAGGTCTTCCAGATATAGTTGAGTTTATCCAGTGTTTTGCCACTGCAAGACCTATTAATCTAAACTTGTAAATTCTTTGTAAAGCACAATAGTCCCACATTAAATATAAGCAAAATCTCTTTTGGTTAGTCCCTATATTAATTTTCTTCAGAACCCTTTTCTCATGAATACATATTCCTCTCATCTGTACTGCCTCTTCATGAGACTTTTCTAGGGCTCTTTCTAATCCCAACGTAAAATATGTACAATATGTACAATTTCAACAATTAATTTTAAGATGCAGGTTTATATCTATCAGCATTGGCAGAGCAAACCAGGGTAACTGGAGGTGCAACATTTGCAGTCTGCAGCTAGTGGTGAAAAATAATGGGACCTTCATAGAACAGTTTTGCCAGAGAAAAAATAGCTTGAAACTACTCCCTGACTCCATATACTATACCTGTGTGCCCTGGAATGGTGGCTTAACACTTCTCTTGAAAAAAAAAAGCTCCCTAGTGTTAGTTTCAGGCTAAGTGTTTTCTGGCACCATGTAGAAATTGCAGCCATAAAAGTAGTTTCCAAACAACTTTGCTGTTGTGTTTCAGACCTGAAAATGTGTTAAATCTGTCTCCAGACCTTCATACATACTTTGGAGACATTTTGGAGAAGGGATGTGCAGCAGTGGGTCTTTCCCATGAGTAATCTCCTGAACTTTGTGGTCATCCAGAATCTTACCACTCACTAGATTACTCCCATGGGAGGTTGTAGATTTAAGGGCAGACACTGAGAAAAGTACCACTGCCACAGATGAAGTTATCTAGGCTGCAGAGTAGCTGGCAACCTCAGAACGCACTGAGCAGGGTTTGCATGTATCTAGATGTCAACAGACTTGAAAGATAAGGCTCATTTACTGCCCCTGCAGGCTCTCAGAATTTCTCCTTGGCAAGGAGGTTGTGAAATGAGGCTCACAGTCTGTGGAAAAGATATCCATAGGCTTCTGCACTGAGGAAAACAGAAATTAACTTGACACCTGTAACACTGTTTTGATCTGAAGGTATCGGAACAGCATATGATGCTACTGGTGCTTGAAATAAATGGAGGTATTCACACTGTGTGGTTTGAAGCAGCTGCCCTGTTCTGTGTTTATGAGTTTCTGCTATGAATTGCTCCGAGGTGTCAGTGTCCCTCCACTCACTGCAGACATTTCTCTTGGTACTGCTCTAGCTACACTGTTAAATGGAGAATGCCATCTACAGGTCCAGGTCTTCATTCTTAAACAGCCATGCCACCTACACATCGATGTCTATGCTCTAGCTCCATTTTGGCACAGGCCAGTTGGTCCTCTGGTCAATAAAACCTGAATGCAGAGGAACAGGACACGAGTATTTGAGTCCAACCCCAGCTGAAATATGGATGCACTTACATTGTGCTAGTGTCCAGATGGCTAGTTGGCCCATGGTACCTGAGCAGGTGTCTAAGCTATCCACAGCCTTTGCAGCTTACCCCAGAACCAAGATATTCAGCTTTCTGACAGTCTTGCATTCACAAGCAATATCTGCCAGGTTGCAATGTATTCATTTCAGTCACTAGGTTACTCATTATATCTTATGTCTAGAGAAGAGTTGATGGGATAAAATCAAGTACATTTAAACGTTTCCAAAGAACATGCCTGGATTCATAGGATTGCTGCTAACAAAATTTCTTGACAATAGTACTAAGATATCTTGTGGGAGATGTTGGGATTCATAGCTCTGGTTCATGCAGGCACAGGGAAGAAATAAAAATTTAAACTTGAGAAGTTGAAGGCAGTACATAAACAAAGTCATAGCACACACTACCTGTTATTACCGCAAGAATGAAAGAAAATGTTTTACCTGGGATTGAGAACCATTCCTCCTGTGGCAGGCAGTTAATTCAGGTATGACTCTTACAAAGGTACATTTTACAGCTCATAACCTAGTTTTAGTGTCTGTGGGGACTGAAATGGATTGTCCACGGACAACATACAAACCCACTGTCAGCTGCTATCTCTGTCAAGATACGAGATGAAGCTGTTCATGTTGCTATTTGTATTGCTAGCATGTTGAGAACAAGTGAAGTTTCTATAAGAATGGGAAACTGGAATAAAACCTTGATGAATTATGTTTAAGGAGGATGTGTTTTCTGTCAGTCTGCCTTAATATATGAATATTTTCAGGGGCAGATATACTATACCTGTATGGACAAAAGCCCTCTGGCATCATCTTGCACCTTATTTACCACTTCGCATGGTCTTTCTCAGGAGAAAGATGGGACTAATCACTTATGAGCATTAGATATCTTGCTCGGGAGACAGAAGTAGTTTGGCACAGCAGTTTAAGTGCAACCTAACACAAAAACACCCCACAGCATGGGCTAATGCTGAACATACATACAAACTCACCCATTCTGCTGTGCAGTGCACATATCAGAAAAACTGTGCAGATGGTTCTTTTGTATGACCAGATCCCTTCACAGCCCCACAGCAGAAAATACCAGCTTCTCTTCTCTTTACTGAACTCACAAAAAGTCTCTTCTCTCTCCATTAGTCTAATCTGTGAGCTGGTCACCTGGGTACATTTCAGAGCATTTTTCTCAGACTCCTAAATAATTAGAAATAGCTGACATGCCACCTCTTTCCTTGAAATATTTCTGGAACTTTTCATTTGTTTTTTTTTTTTTTTATTTTAGCCTATATGAGCTCTGCTTTGAAACAAGCTTAATAAAGGAAATAATTTTGACTAACAATTTTGGGCCACTGAATTACTTTCTTTTTTTTCCTCCTCATCTTTCAAATGTCCTTAATCCTTCAGTAGCTCCTGGTAAATTCTTGTGCCTAACTGTATTGCTGTAGGGAGCAGACTCTTTAATTCAGGTCTGGCAATAGAAAAGAGGTGTAGACATCACAAGGAAAATCACTAAATGTCATGAGGGCAGCTTCAGATTATATGTCATGAGAGATACCTAACTCAGAAGACCAGTAGGAGTTTTCAAGTGCTTCTGTTCCGAAGATTTGAGAGGTCAGTTCTCTAGGTTGCAATTAACTTGAATTTTGTGGAGAAAGAAAAGAAAAGGAGTTAATTAAGGCACTGTGTGTAATACCTTTTATCCTAGTGTTATGCAAACATCTTTGGTTATCTTGAACATTATCCATCTATTGGATGCCCACACCCCTTTTCAACAGTGGCTCATAAGAGCCAAGATCATAAGTTTTCTGCTCTGAAAGTACTGCCCAAATGAAAGTCACATGGCCTTCAAGGAAGGAGAATTCAGTTTCAGGCAGAGTAACATTTACCCAAGGGTCAAGTGTGGACTAAGAGTTGAAACATCTTCTGGTTTTTGAGATTCAAGTTTCTCTGTCCCCTTCCATTTACCACACCTGATTGTGGACTTTAACTTCCTCGCTGCAGCTGCCTGGGTGTCTTGGGTGCAACAACGTGCTTGAGGAAGTTGTAGCTGTGGCTGGCATAACCTTGTACACAAGGCCCTGAACACAGAGATGCATGAGACGTGCTTAAGCAGACTGACTCAGAGGAGTCAGGTAGGTAATGGATGGGAGTGTCTTCTGGTGAAGGGAAGCAAAGGCTGGCAGGGTAACCACTGCAGCTAGGTCTTTACTTTCTGATGTGCGTGCTACTTGACAAACTCCACATTCGGGTTGGTGCCGAGAATAGTAGAGACTTTTCTTAAGTTCATACACAGTACCAAGGCTAGAGGAAAATGTAACAGTTACTTAAATACAAAATATGTAATCACTGAGTAAGTGAAAGTTATTCAGATAATGCAGTTCTGAATCTCAAATTTTTTTTCTGCTTATTTCATACTTTCTATATCTTCAAACTTTCATGAAACTTTGAAGTATAAACTTAGAGAGTTGGAAATTGCCACAGAAAAGTAGTACAGGTAATTCTGCTGCTGAGGTAGATCTCAATGAAATACAGTGCAATTTATTTAAAGGAAAAAAAAAAAAGGAAAACCTCACCAGATATATGCTTTTTCCTATCCTGTTTATACTTCCTCTTCAGCTGCAGCCATGGAGCAGAGCATGAATAAAAGCCACTCCACTACCAAGATCTCAAGGAGCACCAATGTAGGAGGCACAACCCCCTCTCCTTACCTTCAGTTCCCTGGCATTGTCACACTTTCTCGTCTCCAGCTAACTGGTGCTTTTCACTCTATGTACATTATCAAATATTTGCCAATTAGGCAACTTTCTTCAAACCACAGTTTTCTCCTAGATTTTGAAGCAGTGAAAAGCAGGGGTCATCTGTCATTCTGAACACTCCTTCAATCCTTTCTGTGTACTGCTAGCACTGCAGCTTGCTCTGCTCTTTGGAGAAGATTTCCTTGGTCACAGGCTTGTCAGAAGCAGTCCAAATTGTTAAGTCTTCTTTCTTAAGGCAACTAACTCTCTTAGTGCCTTTATTGACACTGAATTTAGCTAAGGATGAAAGAGCAAACTGCATCCCGTCCTTATATTCCCCCCTCCCAAGAGCATTTTTTCCTTCATCACCAGCCATTTTGCAGGGTGCCTTAAGGCAACAGGAACGCAGCACTCATTGCCCAGTGCCACAGGCATAATTTTCCTGGCGCTGCTCATTTTGAATTCTCCAGCTAGGAATGCATTTTCACTGGGGCAAGCAGAACATTCAGAAGAAGTTAATTTTCCTTTGGTGGTTAAATCTCTCAAACTGGAATGATTTCTTAACCTTGGAATAGATTGTTATTTATGTGGCTGTGGAGTTTTAGCAGTTTAACTTCACGTTAACTCAGGAAACCTATATATTTCTCACTGATAATCATGTATATCAGTTGCAGTTTACATTAGTACAAATTAAGCTCAAATACATCAGATTAAAGCTACTGCAAGTGTTTCCAAATGAGTGTTTACGTCAATTATTTTTTAAAGCAACTGTAAGAAAAACTACATTTAAACTGATAGCATTCCTGTTTACAGAAAACACCTAAACATGTAAAGTAGGTATCCATAGTCTGTTGTCAACCAAAACAATTAAAATACCAAAAACATTGCTCAGTGCTTTATACAAATTTACTTTTACTCAGGTTTTACTGTGCCACAGGAAAATTGCCTACTAAGCAACGAGGATGGCGATGGTTGGAGAAAAAAAACTACAAACCAAGTAGGGTGATTCCAGCTTTCCTAGGCTGTTCTAACAGCCATGTTTTCTATCTGGACTGAAAATTATTGTTGATTCATATTTTGAAAGATATTTCAGAAAATATTGTAAAACCTGGAAGAAACTCCAGAAAGTCAGACTTTATTTCCTTAAGCACTTTAATGATTCCTTTAATTAGTTTAAGAGGCAGATAGCAATTTTTATACAATATTTAATGATCACATAGATGATAAATTAGCTATTTAACTTTTCTTATAATACAAAGGGAAACTACTTAGTGTGACTTGAGTTTAGATTTGATCCTGAACACTGTCAAACTTTCAAACCAGTACTTTTTCCAAAAATAGCAAAGGAATATTGGCCTACTTCTAAGCAGGATTATTTGTGGTATGAATCTGGTATGAATAATAAACAAATACAATAACTTTGGTTCTTTTGCAGGATCAGTTCTTGGCTTTTGTTGAGCCATGACTCATCACTGTGGAGCAGAGAGCGGAGTTCAGAGAGGACTGCTATCTGATATGATGATCAAATGCAAACAAGTACTCTGGGTGCTCACACATCATTTGAAACATTAATTCACAGGTTAGAGTAGTAGGTACCTGTGCAAGCACTGTTATCAGTAAATCAACTTCCAGACTGAAGTTATTTTCTTTCCAACCTCAAATAAAAAACCTAGGAATCTGAGGTATGCACCTTATTTGTGATGAAGCTGCTTTTCATTGAAATGACAGTACGAAAGCTTTCAAGTGAGTAGGAATTACACTTCCTACACTTTAAAAGGTTTTTATCTTGTCAAAACAGTATTAAGAAACTTCTGTGTAAATATTGCTCCAATAAGGTAACCAAGCACCCTGTCTGTGTTCCTGACTGAGTCACCTAATTTTTAGATAATCAAGAGATAAATTAATTAGGAAGTCCCAATGGCTGCTGTTTTGCCTTTAAAGTGTATAGTGTGGAATGTTTCCCTTTTTCCTGGCCACCTCTCTGTCTCCTGTGAGAGGGAAGGAGATTGACATGTGCTACCACATTAAATGATTAATAACCTTTTGCACAAAAAGCTTGTTGATGGAGCAATGGCAGCTATCCTCTACCTCTCAATGAAAAGTCAGCCTGCAATTTTGGTATCTCCATAGTCAAACAAACCAATCTGTGTCTACAAACAATTAAGAAGAAATTTTTGACATTTTCAATAAACTCTTAGAGTTATGGGGACTGTATCACCTGAGAATGTCTGGCACTATAAGACAGAAAACAGAGAGCTCCTTTTAAGATCATATCTGTTGGCTTTTCCAAGAGAAAAGCAGAAGTAACTATTAGGCAAGATCTGATTTCTAAGTAGTGCCTAACTGAGACTGTCACATAGAGTCTCCAGCACAGCCTTGCAACTTTTTAAAGGTATAACATTAGCATGCATATTTTGCTGGCTGAACCTGATGAGAAAGGGTTANAGGCCCCATCCAACCTGGCATTGAACACCTGTAGGGATGGGGCAGCCACAGCTTCCTTGGGCAACCTGTGACACTCTCATGGTAAAGAAATCCTTTCTAGTGTCTAGTCTAAATCTGCCCTTCTTCTGCTTATAACCCTTCCCTCTTGTCCTATCACCACAAACTTTCATAATAAAAAAGCTTTCCACAAGCTTTTATTTCATAGACTTTATTACCCTAAAAACAGCTTGAGTATGTCTTCTACAAACCTCCAATTTCTGTAAATACTTAGAGACATGTTTAAAATTGTATTCTGAAATAAATTGGGCTGCTTTTAGATGTACTGCTGAGTGTGTATCTAAGAACTTGCAGCATACAATCATTTATTGGTAAAGACAGACATACATTTGAGAATATTTCTGATGAATCATATAGATCTGCTGATGTTATTGCTTGGGAAAGGCATTATTCTGCTCATTTCAATATACTTTTTCTCCTGATTAGAGTTTCAGGATACTGTTCTTCTTAGAAGGACATGTAATTTTTGGAAGATCACTTAACTAAAAAGAAGGCTGAACAATCTACAGTTTCAGCTACTTATTATTTAATTATCTCTTAAGAAAAAAAAAAACCACCTCAGTTTACTCTTTTGCATCCCCACAAACATGCAAGCTTCATAATTCTCATAAGCGTCAAAGTTATCACACACAGAATCACACAC
>WAAB01007552.1:10296-21190 GCA_013389865.1 Piaya cayana | reverse complement strand
GAGGGGCCCACAACTGACCCCAGGATTCGAGGTTCGGTCTCCCCAGGGCCGAGTCCAGAGTGAGAAGAACCTCCCTGGCCCTGCTGGCCACGCCGGGTCTGATCCAAGACAAGATGCCCTTGGCCTTCTTGGACACCTGGGCCACTGCTGGCTCCTGCTCAGTGGCTGTCACCAACACCCCCAGGTCCTTCTCCTCCAGGCACTTTCCAGCCAGACTTCTCCTAGTCTGGAGCTGCTCAGGGTTCTTGTGCCCCAAGGGCAGGACCCGCCATTTGGCCTTGTTAACCCTCATCCCGTTGGTCTCAGCCCTCCAGCAGATCCACACTTCCACCCCGCTTGGTTTCATCCACAAACTCCTCCGCCTCTCTTCCAACAAGTTTTCTGCGGTGCCTCTGGCACAGAACCCATCCCTGTCCTACTCATTTTACCCCTCCAAGGCCACAGCAACGCAGTGATCCCAGTGCTCTCACCTGCCCAACTCAATGAATTGTTCAAACCCCAGCAGAGAGGTGACACTTACTAGGAGGCTGATCAAGTTTTACTATTGATGCTTGTAGTGCATAAAGTGCTTGTAGTTCCTTCTCCGTGTCCGAGTCCAGGTACTTGAGCAAGATCGGCACCCTCTGTTTGATCACAGCAGTGTCCACACGGAAGCTGGAAGAGTCCGCTGAGGGGAGGAGAGGAGAACAGGGTCAGCCTGGGCACTCGGCAGCACAGGAGGATCTTTTACCACCTCTGTTTACTCGAATAGAAATCACGGATACAAACTAGCGTGGAGAGAAAAGAGCGGATTCCAATTCCGGAATCCCCAAAACTAGAAGAATATGGAACTGTTGGAACTGATCCAGGAGGTCACAGGGATGATCCAAGGGCTGGAGTCGCTCTGCTACGAGGGCAGGCCGAGAGAGTTGGGGTTGTTCAGCTGCAGAGAGACCTNCCCTGTAACACAATGACGTGTTCTGAAAACAAAGGGGAAACCCCTCAATTAGAAGGAAGGTCAGAACAAAAAACAGAACAAGATGTTCCTGAAACATTTTAGGGATCCCTTGGCTTTCGGAATGGGATTGTGGCCCGTTCCGCCGTTGACACTAGGTGGCATCAGAAGGGCTCTGTTGGCAGGGAGAAAGGTGCTACCAGATGAAGCTCAGGCCACGCTCTCCACTAAGCGTGCCTCTTGCAGCTAAAGAGCAGAAGTGGGTGTTTTACAGGCCCAATTTTTTGCCTCGCCAGATGCCAACAGTAAAGTTAAAGCAAACAAAGTGAACGGACCAGATGTTTCTGGCTGCGCTTTGCTCCAGCCCCGAGGGTCTGAGGCTCACAGGGCCAACTGGGAGCCTGCCCTTCCCTCCCTTTCCAGCTCTACATTCAATAATCCGCATAAACCATCTTTCCAAAATTCCAACTTGGGACGTAAAACCATGAACAAGACAGAGCTGCAGGCTGGCTTCTCTTCTGCCACCCCACGCTTCCAACTTGCATGTGGCAACCTGCGACGGCAGAGCACCCACGCGTGGCGATGCTCATTGTCTTAATGTCTAGCGCGTTGCCACCTTCGCTAGGAAAATCAAAGAACAATCTGGTGTCGCTCAGATCGTCGGCAACGTCTACTGGGACACGCCAGGGCCTCCACAACACCAGAACCAGCAAAGCAGGGGATGGACATCTCATAGAATCATAGAATCATAGACCAACCATGTTGGAAGAGACCCATCGGATCATCGAGTCCAACCATTCCCATCAATCACTAACCCATGTCCCTCAGCACCTCGGCCACCCACACCTTAAACCCCTCCAGGGAAAGGGAATCAAGCCCCTCCCTGGGCAGCCTCGGACACTGCCCAATCNGGCCCTGCTGGCCACGCCGTGTCTGATCCAAGCCAAGATGCCCTTGGCCTTCTTGGCCACCTGGGCCACTGCTGGCTCATGGTCAGTTGGCTATTGACCAACACGCCCTACACATCACTCGAGGACTCAACATGCTGCAAGAGTCTTAGGGTGCGATAAAAAACAGCCTCAGGGGAGGGAAAAGTGACCCAAACCTGAAAAACACAAACAAATCCTTTGCACGTTGGGTGTTTCCATTGCGAGTTACTCACCTATAATAGCTGCTTTACAAACTGCTGTCATTAAAGCTCTAAGGAATGTAGGTGAACTCATCTGGCTTTCATCTAGATTAGCCTGAAATCAAGAGTAAATGGACCGGTTAAAACACGCTGCTGCACGAGAGCAACCGTTTCCAAACTCCACCGCCGAGTTTGGCAGCGAGTTTAAGTGCACCAGGAGCTGCCGCAGAGGATTCCAGCTCTGCAGTGCCCTGATGCTTTTTTTTCCTAAGAGTTTCAGGCTTTTCCAGCAAATTTCACAGCCTGCTCCTCGGGCGGGGGATGTGTTTGCTTTGCAGAAGTTCGCAGAATGGCTGCGCAACTTCTCCGAGACTGCAGAGAGCCTGTGGGTGCCCCCAGGTTTTCAGTCTCAGCATTGGAAAAACAACATTTCTAAGAGCAACAGAAATAAATGAAATCGAGCTGACCAAGGTCTCTGAGCACAGATCTAAACAAATCGGGTCGGGTATCATTTCTGGATTTATAATCTGGCTTAGAGGGTGCAGCTAGAGACAAGGGCAAGGTCAGGAGGGCTTTTTTTTCCCCTTTTTCTTTCTTTTCTTTCACGCTTGCTGGCCTCATGCACTGGGAATGGTCCAGGTGCCCTCAGCAACTGCCTGGAGAATGTTTTGGCATCCCAGCATGAGGAATTTGGTAGGTTACGTTGCACAAAGCCACGAGAAGCTTTTACCTTTTCTCTTGGGAAGAAGGAGTGAAGCTGTGCGCTCCCTCTAAAGTCCCCAGACGCAGTGTTTGGAATCAAAAACTGCAGCATTTAAAATGCAGCCACACAACTATATGATAACACAAGCTAAAATTCTTTCTTCCTAAACCTTACTTTGAAATAAATGACTGATTATATTTCACATCCTAATTCTTAGGTAGTGTTGACTGCACAGACCTAATAATCTTCGGGTCTTGTGCCTAGGTAGGAGCCCACAGAGAGACGCTCCTTTAGGTGATAAAAATATCAATGAAAGCAGCTAACGAGCTGTGCGCAGGGAGGGTGGAAACAGTCTTTGTACCTCTACCCAGTCAAAGATTTGTTCATCGTTGGCCTTGTCCTCGACGATGAGTTTTTCTAGCTGCTTGCTCAGCTCTTCCGCAGAGAGTTCTTTCTCTGAAAGTGCTTCTGAGGAACCGGAACAGTCGGACTCGGTGAAGTCCAACTTCTGCAACACCAGGAGTGACGAGGAGAATTAGTTAAATACACTTTCCCGTGCGGAATTACAACACGTCGAGGCAGCGAAACATGCTTCGTTCTGCTCCCTGGCATCTTTCAGCTGCTAAATTATTACGATTTACACGCTTTCTCTGTTCCAAAGCATTTCGCAAACACGTGGAAATGACATTACCCCACAAAGACAACCCGGCATCCCAGAGCAGCTCCAGCCCCGCACATTATAACTGTGCACAAAATAAAATGCAACTCAAACCACAGGGAGCTGGCCTGCAGTTCCCAGAGCTGGCAGCCGCTCAAAGAAGCTGCACTGAACGCTCCAGCTCATCACCAAACACAACAGCGGATCTGCCGTCCCCTCTCCGAGCCCCAGGCCTCTGTAATCCACTTCATTTCCTGCAGCGCAGCACTTCCCAGCGGCTAAAACACGGCTGGGGATCGCTTGGAGCTTCACTTGGAGCTCCCACCAGCTGGAGGTGCAAGGCACCCTCCACCAGGCCCGGCTCCTCCTGGTTGTGAACCCCTCGGGATCATAATGCAAGGTGGGATGAGTGAATAACTATCGCTTATTCCTGCCCCACGGTTCTGGATCAGGGAGAGGATGAGGGGAACAGTTTTCAGCTGCAAGAGGGGAGATTGAGATGAGATCTTAGGGAGAAATGTTTTGCTGGGAGGGTGGGGAGGCCCTGGCCCAGGTTGCTCAGAGCAGGGGTGGCTGCCCCATCCCTGGAGGGGTTCAAGGCCAGGTTGGATGGGGCTTGGAGCCCCTGATGCAGTGGGAGGTGTCCCTGCCCATGGCAGGGGTGGGACTGGATGGGCTTGGAGGTCCCTTCCAACCCAAACGATTCCATGAGGTGTTTAAGGGACCCCTTGAGGAGTTCAAGGCCTGTCCCACTGCAGATGATCTCTCCTTGCTGCAATGCTCATTCCTGAGTTCATTTTCCCCAGCTGGGCAAAGAGACCTGCTCGAGGAAGCGGATCAGATCATCCTCCCGGCACTTCAGCAAGTAGGTGCTGGAACAATCTAACCCTGATCTGACGAGGGATTCGTGTCACCCCGCGTCCCACACCAACAACACTCAAGAATGGGGCGGAGGAGGAGGAACCACCAGGACAAGAGGTCAAAAATCAACATGCCAAACCCATTAAGCAGACGCTTGCTCTGGACTCACGTGTTCCGCAAGAAAGGTATGTACATCCTCCCCTTCGGGTAGGAAATCCTTCCAACTGAGGCCAGTCTCCCTCCATAAGGCTCCCACTTTCTTATGGCTCTGAAACACAAAGCGTTGGTTCATTTCAAAGACCTGAGAGACAAGCGGGGAGCCGACGCGAGCCGGAGCGGTGCAGCTGTGCCGGGAGAAACACGGAACCGGTTCAGACGCCTCGCGATGAAGTGAACACGTCCGGAAGCTCCGTGCAAGAGGGGTCCCTGTCGCAGGGACAAGTGGTTCAAACACGCGGTGACGGGTGGTAAACGAGGCAAAAGCACGTGGGGTCGGCAACCGCTTCAGTCAGAGGTTACCCACGACAAGGGACACAGCGGGACAGGGGATGGTTTCCCACAGCCGTGGGATGACTTCGGTTCTACCTCTGCCGTTAATTTACTCCGTGACTCCCTATCCTCCTGCCTTGACATTGAGGTACCAGCAAATAAGCTACTTTAAGAAAATAACTATTTACATGTCTATTTTCTATTTCTAGACTCGTATTCTGGTATCTAACACTGATTTGACTCTTCAATTCCTAGAATTGATGGCAGATCTTGGGAAAAGCTCCTTGCAGCAGAGAGTTCACCCCTCCACACGCCCTAACGTCACGCTGACCTAAGGGGGCACGTACACAATCCTGAGCAGAAGGAAAACGCTGCGAACAACCAGCTCTTTTCACCTCAATGCTTTGTAAAATGGTACCTACGGTACCTGCGTGAGGGAGAGACAATCTGCAGTTAGAGTACAGGCTGGGGCAGATTTAGAGCAGCCTCGCCGAGAAGGACGTGGGAGTTTGGTTGTGTGAGAAGCTTGAGAGGAGAGGAGCTGCACGTGTGCTTGCAGACCAGAAACCAACAATAACCTCGTCTGAATCAAAAGAAACGTGGCCAGCAGGGTGGTGGAGGGGATTCTCCCCTCTCTTCTCCTCTCTCATGAGACCCCACCTGGAGTCCTGCATCCAGTTCTGCAATCCCCAAAACTAGAAGAATATGGAACTGTTGGAACCGATCCAGGAGGCCACAGGGATGATCCAAGGGCTGGAGCAGCTCTGCTATGAGGACAGGCGGAAAGAGTTGGGGTTGTTCAGCTGCGGAGAGACCTTAGAGCAGCCTCCAGTGCTGAAAGGGGCTCCAGGAAAGCTGGGGAGGGGCTCTGGATAAGGGAGAGGACGCAGGGAAGGGTTTTCAGCTGCAAGAGGGGAGATTGAGGTGAGATCTGAGGAGAAATGTTTTGCTGTGAGGGCGGGGAGGCCCTGGAACAGGTTGCCCAGGGAAGTCATGGATGCTCCATCCCTGGAGGGGTTCAAGGCCAGGTTGGATGGGGCTTGGAGCCCCTGATCCAGCGGGAGGTGTCCCTGCCCATGGCAGGAGTGGGACTGGAGGGGCTTTGAGGTCCCTTCCCACCCAACCCAGCCTGATCCTAAGACTTTTGAGACAGGAATTACAGAAAACACATGAAATACATTGAAATAGCCGAGTCCAGGTAGTGGCCTGGACAAGATTGAATTAGAGACGTGTGGCAGAGACAGAAACCCAAGCCTGGGCTTCAGCCCCCAGAGCACAGCAGCTTTTCTTCCACAAAACACAGAATAATAAATTGCAGCCGCTGTCTAAACAAAGGTTAAATAAATCATTAACTAGTCACTTTTTGCACTGCTAGACAGAAACACTCCCGGGACATTCAACCTCAGTTGAACACGTGCTTTAACAAAAAACCAAAAGGGAAGTGAAGGGTTTTATAGGGTTGAAAATAAGACACTGTCCAGAGTGCGGCACTGAGCTGGGTTAAATAAAAAAACCAAAAGAGACAAAAAATGGAGACAGGGTTATAGGGAAACCACCAAACCGCTGGGACGCACGGCTGTGAGGTGTGTAAGAGCTCTGGGAGCTGTAAAACCCCAGAGGGGACAGGGTGACAGAGTGAGACGGTGTCGCTACCCCTAGTGACGGGTGGGATCCTAAGAGTGGGCAGGTTGGGTTTGGATAAGCACCCAGAAGTCCCCGGGGCCATCTGAAGCTTATCCGAACCTCTCCGGTCTGCAAGAACTGCTCTCTCGCAAGATCCCCGGCACTTGCTGCTTCTGGTCAGCCCAGAAATACCTGGCGAGTGGCCCCCGGGGAATGCGGCAGCACTCTAGCTTCTGCAAGAAGCCAGGCGCAAAGGTACCTGCAAAAGGGAAAAGCGATGAGAACGAGGAGTCAACGCAGCTTTCCGGCACCTTGAGAGGTTTGGTTTGGAACGAGGGGGGGAAGAGACAATTTCCTAGGTTATCTGGACAGGCCGGCCCAGCCCTAAATAGCTCCACGCGAAGGCTTCGTGCATAAACGTGCGCTCGCCGCAGCCGGCTCCCGGCACACCCCGACACTCACCATTTGTTTGCATAGAAGGTGCAAGATTTCAGCAAGCAAGACGCCGGCTCTTCCCACAGGAAGCAAAGGTTTGCTAAATTCTCTGGAATGAAAGAAAAACAGATTCTTTTCCTTATAATTTGAAATCGGAATGCGAAGCGAGGGGTAGTGAGCAAACCAAAGGAGGAATCCCTTTCGACTTCTGAAAGGATTTGCTATCTAACACTGCTGAGAAAAGGGACTTTGGGGACTTGGCACGTGTGCCACCAGCAGGCTGATTATCGAGACTTAACAAGACTTATCAAGACTAGGGATCTGAACAGGCTGGATCCATGGGCTGAGAGCAACGGGATGAGGGTTAACAAGGCCAAATGGCAGGTCCTGCACTTGGGGCACAAGAACCCTGAGCAGCTCCAGACTAGGAGAAGTCTGGCTGGAAAGTGCCTGGAGGAGAAGGACCTGGGGGTGTTGGTGACAGCGACTGACCAGGAGCCAGCAGTGGCCCAGGTGGCCAAGAAGGCCAAGGGCATCTTGGCTTGGATCAGACACAGTGTGGCCAGCAGGGCCAGGGAGGTTCTTCTCCCTCTGGACTCGGCACTGGGGAGACCGAACCTCGAATCCTGGGGTCAGTTGTGGGCCCCTCAGCACAAGAAGGATGTTGAGGCTCTGGAGCGAGTGCAGAGAAGAGCAACGAAGCTGGGGAAGGGGCTGGAGAAGAAGAGGAGCAGCTGAGAGAGCTGGGGGTGTTTATGGTGGAGAAGAGGAGGCTGAGGGGAGAGCTCATTGCTCTCTGCAAGTGCCTGAGAGGAGGTTGTGGAGAGGAGGGAGCTGGGCTCTTCTGCCAAGGGACAGGGGACAGGACGAGAGGGAATGGCCTCAAGCTCCACCAGGGGAGGGTCGGGATGGACATTAGGAAAAAGTATGTCCCAGAAAGGGTGATTGGTCAGTGTCAGAGGCTGCCCAGGGAGGGGGTTGAGTCCCCTTCCCTGGAGGGGTTTAAGGGCCGGGTGGACGAGGTGCTGAGGGACATGGGTTAGTGATTGATGGGAATGGTTGGACTCAATGATCCAGCGCGTTTCTTCCAACCTGGTGATTCTATGATAGAATCACCACGTTGGAAGAGACCCACCAGATCATCAACTCCAACCATTCCCATCAAAACCTTCCACCCCTGAAGGGCGACTGCAGGGCGCCGCAGCCTTTCAGCAGCTCCTACGAGAAGCTGAGCCTCCAAGAGGAGCCACATGGTGAAAATACAAGCGCGCAGCCAGGCAGAGAGCAGAGAAGAACAGCATCACTTACTGTAGAAGTTCTCTCATAGAGATTCCTCCTTCTTTTAACACGGGGGTCACCAACTCGGCCAGGTACAACCAGATGTGGGGGATGTCTATGGCCATGTCGTCCGCCATCTCCAAGGTATCTGAAAAACTGCAGAGAAAGGAAGGAAAAACATCAAGCGCGAAATACAATTTGATTTGAGACTTTTCCTGCACTTTTAAAAATCCTTTGTTCCCCCCCCCAAAAAAAAGAACAAAAAAAGAGAAAAGGAAAGGAAAAAGGAAACCACAAAGGTAACAAAGAGCACAGTTGATGTCGGATGCTTCGGAACAGCCCGGAGTGAACTTCTCGCTCTGTCCAAGCGTTTCTGCCCAAGCTGGTTTCCTGTTGGGAATCTCTCCAGAGCTGCTCTGTGACCACAGCTCATCCCAGACCCCCTCATTACCCAGTAATTCATCTTGGATGAATAAGCACAGTGGGTTCTGCTGTTCTTCCGTGCCCACCGAACCCCACTCGCCCTTTCATCATCTGCAGGAGCCGTTTCGCCGTGTTTGTCCCACACGCAGACCGCACGTCCCGCTCTTTCACTGAGATCCTGCTTTCTTGGCACCACAACCGCTTCTCCGCACTCCAGGAAACGCAGGAACCGCTTTAATCACAATCCGTTATGGAAACGGATCGCTTCAAACGAGCCACTGTGACCACTGTGTGGACACCAACAAGCGCCCTCCCCGTGGCTCCGTGTCTGTTCCTGTTCTGTACGGATTTGAACTCGGGCCGCTTAGACTTTTTCCTGGATTGCATCACGAGGAGATTCCCGGTTTGAGACGGGCGCAGGGACACCCCCATCGGAGCCCCACGACGAGACGGGATTCAAATAGACACAGCAAGACAGGGCTGACCACCCAGAAAGTCCGGATCCAAAAGCGTTATTCCATCTGCTCGTTCGCTGGCTGCTTTTTTGTGTGATCACCAGCTTGGAGGAGACCCACCGGATCATCGAGTCATTTTGTTCTCTTCCCTGTTTCACTCGCCCTGCTCTGAGCTCCAGGAAGGACTGAGTGGTGCTGGGACCTGGCAACACGGATTCCTTTTATAACCAGACATCCAGGCTAGGAACACAAAACCCAGAAAGCTGGAACAAACCCGTGGCTGAAACTCCTGTGGAAGGTCTGATCCATCTCACACCACATCCAGTGCGAATCCTCCTTCCCAGCTCCCCCAGGACACGTCCACTCCTCACACTCCTGTTCCTCCAAGGAATCTTTCACTGGTGGGAGAGCAGCTGCGGCTCTGCGGATGCTCAGGGCTTCACAGCTCCCAGGTGTTAACACCAGGTGAAGATTTTTGACTATTTCCTCCTCTTTTAACCCAATTCAGTGCTGGTGCCAAAAGGCAAACGCCGACAAACACGTCCTTGCGCGGAAATCTGAACACACGCATTTCAATACCCACCTACCTACGGGCTCAGGAATAAATATTTCTATCAATACAAAAATATTTCCATTCGCTACACAGTCTTGCAATACTTAAAAATGCATCATGCTAATTCTATTGCTTAGAAATACACCCAGGTGAAAAAAACACCTGCAAAACGGATGCGTGGAGGAGGTAGGAGACTAAATCAAGGTGGGAAAACATTCCTCTCCAAGCCCCTGCTCATAGAATCATAGAATCATAGAATCACCAGGTTGGAAGAGACCCATCGGATCATCGAGTCCAACCATTCCTATCTGCGATGACTGTTTAAGAAAGGCACCCGGTCTCTAGGTGCGGAATACAAACCCCTTGAAGAAATCCTGCTTGTTGAGCTTGCCAGCCTGCACCAGCTGGTGCAGTAGCTGGCCCAGGTGATCCCTGGTGATCTGGCTCCTCTCCAGCGTCGACTCCACTCCCACCCGCACGAACACCGGCAGCAGGTTGTGGGCGCTCAGCTCCTCCACGCACTGCATCGCCTCCTGTTCCAAAACAAACAGGGACCAAAACCATCAAAAAACGCGGCAGAAGAGTATTTTCTACTATAAGAGAGGAAAAAAAATACCCCAATTGTTAGTGGAGCTGCAGGCAAAGGTGCTGAACGAGGCTGTGGAACCTCACAGATCAGCCCTGAGATGGGAACTCATAAAAAGAAAGATGAGAATTTATACCACGCAGGCAAGAATTTTTAAAATACACGATCACGCTCCAGGGTGCAGTTTGGCTGCTCAGTGAGAGGACAGGAATGGCTCTCTGGATGCCATCAAAATGCCGATTGTTTCATCAAACAGCAAGCCAGGGCAGAAAGAGGATGGCAGGTCGGATCCATCACTGACCAGACTGGAGAAATGCCTGCGTTACAAACCCAACCCAGGCAGAGCAGCAGAAAACTGGTGGAGGAAAATCTCCTCTTTAATGAGCTTCTACTTTCTGACATGTGCATTTTCATAGAATCATAGAACAACCAGGTTGGAAGAGACCCACCAGATCACTGAGTCCAACCATTCCCATCAATCACTAACCCATGTCCCTCAGCACCTCGTCCACCCACCCCTTAAACCCCTCCAGGGAAGGGGACTCAACCCCCTCCCTGGGCAGCCTCTGACACTGACCAATCACCCTTCCCATGAAATACTTTTCCTGATGCCCAGCCTGACCCTCCCCTGGTGGAGCTTGAGGCCATTCCCTCTCGTCCTGTCCCCTGTCCCTTGGCAGAAGAGCCCAGCTCCCTCCTCTCCACAACCTCCTCTCAGGCAGTTGCAGAGAGCAATGAGCTCTCCCCTCAGCCTCCTCTTCTCCACC
>WAAB01007549.1:79488-93489 GCA_013389865.1 Piaya cayana | reverse complement strand
TAGGCTAGACATTAGGAGGAAGTTTTTCACAGAAAGGGTCATTAGGCATTGGAACAGGCTGCCCAGGGAGGGGGTTGAGCCACCTTCCCTGGAGGTGTCTAAAGGACGTGTTGGTGAGGTGCTGAGGGGCACTGTTTAGTGGTTGATGGGAATGGTTGGACTTGATGATCTGGTGGGTCTCTTTCAACCTGGTGATTCTATGATTTTATGATTCTAAGTCTCCCTTACAGGGCTGAGCACTGAAGACCTCCTTGCAGAGGAGTCTCTGTGCTCCCAGGGCTCATGGAGACCCAAGGAAAAATTGAGGTTACCCAGGTCAAAACGCCAGGGCTATTTTTTTTTATGTCGTGACCCCACGTGTCCCCTGGGCAAGACCTGACCTTAACAGTGAGGTATGGTCTTATCAATATCAGATGGACACGACAAATTCCGTATCCAACCAATTTCAAGTGAAAGTGAACTCATGCAGAGAGGAATAACATTGCCTCCTGAATGAAGCTCATTGTTTTGCTCTTAAAAATGTACTAAAATTTTCTTTTGGCTGATGACACGGAACACTGCAGAAGAAAGGGATTGGTTCACCTTTTCTTGTGATATAATAGCCCTCTTTCATATCGTTCTTAAATATACAACTGAAGAAACATTATATGTTAATACTTCAGCTAACAATAGCTATTCTACACAGATATGTCTGATATCTACATAACTTCCCAAAGTGGGGGTGGGAAGCCGTCTCTAGCTTCAGCAGGGTTTGAAGATTTGTGCGATACAATAGGTACATGTAGCAGGAAAAAAACAGGGGTGAAGTGTACAAGGAATTAAAAAAAAAAAAAAAGAAAAACCATCTTTTCTGTCAGTATCCTATAGGCCAAAGGATCGCTTGTAGATAATCATGGATTAATTGTGAATGTAAAGAAAGAGACACTTTTTTTTTTTTTATCAAAGCCGTTGCCTCGGGGCAAACTCCAGTGCCATGAAAGCCGGAATGTTTTCTTTTATCACAGTTCCTTTTCTGGCACCTGAAATTATTTCTTTCATGTCTGATAGCGAGGAACGAGGCAGCATAGCTCCCCAGAGATGAGTGATTGTTACCATGGTCTCATAACATATTGGCAGCCGATGTGGCACCCATGTACACCTGTCACTCAAACAGGGTAAAATGCAGATGTGGCACGAAAGCCTGAACTCCACCACTTGGAAGCCTCTCCTCTAACGATGCGCACCCCAAAACACACACATGTCCTCCTCAGCTCTCCCCCCCACCCCCCTCCCCGGGATGTGGCTGTTTGTCAGCCTACACATATGTGAGTGCACTCAGACGTTATCAGGCCTGTTTAATGCAATGAACCTGCATTAGCATTTCTGCAGGGCAAACACAAATAAACAGAAATGCGCTGAAAAAAAATAATGTTTCAAACAAATTCCTTTGCAAGTCAGGCAGAGAGAGGGGGGGAGAGAGCACAGCACACAAATGAGGCAAATTCCTTCATACGGAAGTGAACTAAGACCTTTTTAATGAAGACTCCAAGGCTGGAGAGGGAAGCGGGGTGCTGGATGGATGCTTATCTACTTTTTAATTTTCTTCAGGCTATGGGCAACTCAAGTCACTGTGGTCGCACAAGACAAGGTGATGAAAGTGCCAAAAGGCAGGCGGATAAAATTGTATTTCAGTCTTACGACTGATGTTCTTGGGGGCAATTTGAACCCCAGTTTAAGGCTCAGCACATGGACAAATGAAGGAGACAGGCAAAACAATTTTTGTTGGGAAATATTGTGTCTGGCACAGATGTGGGATAGGTCTTCTGCTAGGGGTAGAACATGACTATATTAGAAGAAGAAGGAAATAACACATGCGTGTGGATCTTAGGTTAGTGAACTTGGTGAGGCAGACTGGATTTGCCCACATAAATAATCGGTCAGTGATGGTCAGTGAGACAGAAAACATAGTCTGTCTCTCTCTTTTTTTCTCTCTTTCTCTCTCTCTCTCCTTTTTTTAAGCAAATTGCCAGTTTAGCTCCTGGGCTAAAGTAGATAGCGCACTTCTATTTTTTTTAAAAAAGGAAAATACGACAAGGAACCTAGACACGTTCATCTTAGATTTGTAAATCCATTGCTTTATTGAACAATTTGTCCATTCTTATAAACCGATTTATAATAAGTGTAATATGATTCATCATGTCATCTTGTAAACAAATGTGACACTTCATTAAACACAGTAATCAAATTTAAGCAGTCCCACTTTCATGTTAACAACCAAGACCTTTACAATTCTACTCTTCTGAAGGTGCTCCTACTTTAATAAATATAGCATCAAGGAAAGAAAAAATGTAGCAGAGGTAGATTTCTTAGACGGGTGATGAAGAAAGAAATACACGTTTAGTAAGTAGCCAGTAATTAAATTAGTAATGGTCTGAAATTTATTGTAACAATGGTTTTACAAGATGTTCCTTTTGGGGTGTTTTGTCTTAGTAAGGAATGGGCAGTTTGACCATCTTGGAAAATCTGTTGTAGGATTAACAAAACCCTTTTAAAGCCTGAGTTTCAGAAAGAATCTTTTTGTGCTATTTTTGTGTTTGCCATCTGGAATGACACTGCAAGCTGGCAAACAGAGGAATAACGTGAGATATTTCCATCACATAGAGTTAGATATGGATTCATCAGGGAATGTAAGCATCTGAACATCAGTCAGATGCCCATAATTATCCCAACTTTGACCTGTTTTGAGGGATCAAGCAGACGCCGTATTAAAATTAACTTTTTGCTCTCTTTCAGGGAACGGTTGCCTTCGTCTCCTGAGGGATAGGCAATCAAATCACGGAAAAATCAAAAAAAGTATGAATGGAAAGTCAGCATAGAGTACAGTTTTTCTGCCTTTTTGGGGAGTGATTTAACCTTGTAACAACGATTCCATGTTGTGAGCCAGGTCTGCAGGTAGAGTAAATCACTGTGAATTACCTTGGTTGAGGGTTTGGCCTACAGTCCTTAATTACACCCTCTATTGATCAGCTGTAATCAAAAAGCTTATTTCTGTGGCCCTCCTCTCACGTTGACGCTATTCTAGAAGTGAGCATGGAGTCTGGGATGAAAAAGCAAGCAAAGTAGCGGTGCTGTTCTAATCAGCATTATTAGGACTACTACAAGGCAGAATCTTTGCTTCCTTTTCACACAGTTCTGTTCTTTGTTTTACCACTGGTTAGGTGAAAGCAACCATCACACTCAGAACTTGAGATCCATTCCAGCTGCAGCCTGGAATAGCAAATGTGACTATCCTTTCAGAAGTTTATGCTCATGTATACCTTGACTGCTAAAGTCTGATTTAGTTTTTCAAACAAAACCAGAGCCTGCTAAAACTGAAGACAGCCAAAGATGGCATTTTAAACAGACTGAAAAAGAGCAAAGGGAATAGCTTGAACGACAGACCTCAGCAAAAGGAGAGGTGTTGAAATGTAGTGAAGGCTGAACTCCAAAGTGGAAAAGCCCTGAGTACACAGAAACGATAAGAGGAGGTGCCAAGGAAATTCAACTCCAGCAGAAACTAAAGATCTATCATTGTCTGTTAGAGAGCGCCCAGCACTTTCAAAGATCTGCATGCTAAACATCTAGCTTCATATTTCTAGTGAGAGAATGGAGGAGGCCTCCACATTGAAAATGAGAGTCTGACAAGCAGAGAAGGGCGGAAAAGATGAGTCTGTCTGCAACTGAAGAAACAGAATATGTACAAAATGATGAAATGGCAAAATAAGAGAAAGGGAAAGAAAGAAGGTTATTTCATGTGTGTTTTCTATAGAAAATCTTGCTAGAACAGGAAAGCAAAGAATACTCTTGAAAAAAATTATCCAAAATAAATTACATTACCTGTCCTTGGGACCTAGAAATGTTGCTGCCGAAGTTTATTGTTAAGAATCAAAGAATGGCTGAAATGGACCTTGGAGCTCATGGGTTGTAAGATGAGGAACCTCAGATGGAAACAAAGAGCTTCTGGGATAGGGTAACAGATGATATTTGTTAAATAGCCCTTATTGAGGAACAAACACTTTTAAAGAAAGGTGTGGAGTTAACATCCAGGCACAAGGAAAAGGTTAGGGCTGATTAATTTTAATTAATTCATTAATAAAGTCAGATCTTCAGAAAGGATTTGGATTGCATCTGAAAACTGGTCTTACTTGCATTGTACCAGATTGATATACAGCGGTGAGAAGAGTAGAAATATGATCTAAACAATTTCAGTTGTAGCGCTTCTAAGAAAATCCCATGTATTTGCTCTCTTGGTCTGGAATAAATGGACAAATCAAGACAGTTCTAAAAGAGCCATTTCAGAATCACATGCTAAATATTAGTAAGCGCACAGTCCCTTTCAATGCAGCATCCCAGTCATGGCAAAAAGATGATTTCACCCTTTCTTCAAGAAATATTTTCTATTTTCATTTTTTAACAAATTTCTAGTCTTATAACTAACTTTTCTTGTCCTTATGGCAGGACAAGAAAATGTAAACAATTTATATTGATCCATAAGTGTTAAGGCAACTTTGTCCCCTCTCTGTACTTGAAGAGGTAAAGTCAGTGTAGCACTGGAATGCTTCGACAAGGTCTCCTTTGGTTTGTAAAGAATTTCCCTTCAGCCCTTAACTGGCCTAAAGCCAGCCAAATTCAGCAGATAACAAATCTGTGTAGAGTACGGAAGTCCTGTTGGACAAGCAAGCAAAAATCCAAGGAACTTTGGGAAAAAAATCCCAACACATTAGGAATTATAAGGTCCAATGTCAGGGGACAATCTGCTTACCACCTAGAGCTTCATTGTTTGATTTATTCTTATGTATTCTAGGTATCAAATCTATGATTCTAGTTCCCACAGAAAATGAACAGGGAAGCTTGGTCCCACTGCTTGTCTGGGAAAAGGAGATGGACACACAGAACTGCAGAGGTAAAAGGATCCCAAAAAATCCACATATTCTGTAATTGCATAAGAGCTGGAATACTCGTCTTTGGTTAGTTTTTCTTTTTCCCATTGAAAACAACTGCTCACTGGCCCTGCTACTTCTGCACTCAACTTGTTCATTAAAGCTGTGACTGTCACTGTTTCGTGTGTGGCCACTGAAGTGCAGACAAATATAATGGTAGGATGACTGAATATATATGATGCTGCCAAGTATTACTGCTTGGTGGCATTAATATTATTATTATTTATTGTTTATACATCTAATGACCTTATTGATATTATGCACCATTAGTGCTACTTATTATAAGACAATAAAAATTATTTATTAACAATTTATAATTAAAAATATATATGGTTGGAGACAATACCTGAAATGGTTGCAGGCTCTGTGTGTGCACGCCACAGATGATCTTAAATTGATATGATCATGATATAAGTCTGTTTTGATAAACTCAGGCATCAGCAAGTGACCTACATAGAACCATTTTTGTCTTCAGGAGAGAACTGATCAAAGCTATAATTATGGTGTGATTACCTTGTTTTTAACTCTAGTTAGNGGAAGCTTGGTCCCACTGCTTGTCTGGGAAAAGGAGATGGACACACAGAACTGCAGAGGTAAAAGGATCCAAAAAATCCACACCTTCTCCTGTAATTGCATAAGAGTTGGAATACTCCTCTTCCGTTAGTTTTTCTTTTTCCCATTGAAAACAACTGCTCACTGGCCCTGCTACTTCTGCACTCAACTTGTTCATTAAAGCTGTGACTGTCACTGTTTCGTGTGTGGCCACTGAAGTGCAGACAAATATAATGGTAGGATGACTGAATATATATGATGCTGCCAAGTATTACTGCTTGGTGGCATTAATATTATTATTATTTATTGTTTATACATCTAATGACCTTATTGATATTATGCACCATTAGTGCTACTTATTATAAGACAATAAAAATTATTTATTAACAATTTATAATTAAAAGTATATATGATTGGAGACAATACCTGAAATGGTTGCAGGCTCTGTGTGTGCACGCCACAGATGATCTTAAATTGATATGATCATGATATAAGTCTGTTTTGATAAACTCAGGCATCAGCAAGTGACCTACATAGAACCATTTTTGTCTTCAGGAGAGAACTGATCAAAGCTATAATTATGGTGTGATTACCTTGTTTTTAACTCTAGTTAGAAAAAAAAGAGAGGAAAGAAAAAAGAAAAAGAAAAATCTCTCATAAATCAGATCTTTCAGGGCATGACAGCTCTATTTTTTTTGATCTGGCTATACATTGTTTCTGTAGCTAGCGCTTAAGAAATTATAGGCCATTTCCTAAGAGGTGATGACCACCTTATACTGTCCTAGGCTTTCGGGACTCAATCTGTTTTTCCAAAAGAAAATCTTTGCTGAAAGTGTCCATTTTGTAGGCTTTAAACACCTAAGTCCATTTCAACAACGGGACTGTGTTGCAGCTCCAGGAAAAGCTGCAGATTTAATGTTATTCAACTGATATTTGACAGTGGTGATTAGAGCAGTCTTTGCTCAGGATCAGGGTCAGTTTTCTCAGTGAGAATCAGGACAGTTTGCGAAAGGGGCTCCCACTCTCCATGGCTTTTGGACGGATGCCATAGGTAAGCTACGTCTCCTTGTCATCTGTCCTTCCAGAATGAGAGCATCCTCTCTCCCAGTGGGACCCACAGGAGGCAGACACATGGTGCAGTCTGACTGCAGCCTTATGTCCCGCTAGTAAGTGCCACGTTTCCAGTACCAAACCCTGACTGGGCTGCAAAAGCCCCAGGAGGAGGGGAGAATCCTTTATAGGGCCGTCAGGACCAAGGTAGCTGGTTTAAAACTGACTTAGAGATGCTTATAGAAACAACAGATCTGACGTCTTTGTAGGCACATGCAAATCAACTTCTCTGTCAATATTCACCGCTTTGCTTTTCTCAGCTGCAAGTAGTATTGGTTAGGAAGAATAATGTATTTCCTTGTAACATTTATGATTAAAAAGTATTCTTTGTAATGAAATCCATAGAAATTTGGAAATCTTACCATAAACACTGCAGTTTTTGAGAAAGCTGCTTCTTCCAGAAGTAGCAGGAACTCTCGCCAAGAGCCTGTGCATGTAGGTCATAAAGGAAAAAGGACTGATGCTGTCAGACCTTTTATAACATCCTTCATTTACTGCCTGTCACTGCTTGTATAGATCCGTCCTTTAATGTACTTAAACAGCAGTGGTGTCCTGTGGGAAACATGGCCAGATACCTGCATTTTAAGACATTTTTAGGAGTCCTTTTTTTCCTCCTTTCGTAACAGCAGGGTGACTAAGACTCAGGATTTCATTATGTAGGGAAAAGTCTTGTAACTACTGAAATCAGGGTCTGTAATACGGACAATGTATTCGTGTCATTATTTGGAGGGGTGGGAAGTAAGAGAGCAGAAGACTCTTTTATACCAATACAAACAACTTTTTTGGCACAGAATGCTTTCTTCAACTTTGATGCTGAGAATCAAAAGGTAGTAGAGGAGAGAAAATTAAAGGAGAATGTTGGAGCGAATAGAAGACCAGGAAATGAAAGAATATAAAGGGAACAGAAATGGAGTAAAGGGAGGCAGCATATTGAAACGGAATGGGGAAAGCACAAAATGAAAAATATAATACAGGCTTATTTTTATACTGATATGAACAATTCGTCTTGGTCGATTTACAAACATTTGTGAATCCACAAGTGCCTCCTAATTTCTGACTGTAAGTAACAGAATCAGCATGTGATAAACTATGTCACGCTCATTCATCCACATGCAAAGATAAGAATTTTATTTCATAGAAAAATAAAGAGTTATGTGTGCAGGATTAGCAGGGGTACTTCTGCAAAGGCTTTATCTGGAACAGCCTCTTCTAAGATCTGAAAGGATGAAAATGTTAGAAGTTTAATTGGAAAAGAAAGTTTTCCTGAACTAAATTTCTTGGAAAAAACAAATCTGACCTTCCCTCCTCTCTGTTGAAAACTACTGACTTACTAAGATTTACTCCATTGATATATGCTCTGAATGGAACTGGGTGTATTTGAACATAAGTGTAATTATATGTAAGTACTAGAATTTTATTACCATGATGCTACATGTATTGATTACAGATAATTGTCTGAAATCCACAGACATGGTTGCATGGAGCTGACAGATAGTATCATCTGTTAGGTGTCATGTCTCTGCTCTGCGCTGCTAGAGAAAAATGAAATCAGGTTTTAAGAACGCTGTCTTATTTCAACAGATATCTGAAATACAGATGATGAACATCTTATCCCATGCTTTCTGATGTAAGAATATTTAAACCTGATTCTGAAAAGTGCCCGTAGAAACACATAAATAACTCCCATAAATGTGGGAGCTATTTTGATTATTGCCTCAGTGTTTCAGATCAAATGTATGCAGTTTACAAAAGATGTTTACATTGGCCTAGAAAGGAAAGCCATTCCTTACTTGGGGTAATGTAGATTGTACAGAGTATAATTCTGTTTCACTTACTCATCGCCCAAAGATTGCAGCCCTCTTATATTTCATGTAAAATGTTTATAAGAGGAGGGTTTGGTCCTGCAGTTAGAATCTAGCCAACCATTTCATCAAAAAGTAAATCAAAACATTTTGAAATTTGCAGCTCTGGGTCTTTGTGTATCTTTGTGTGGTGAAGTTTGAAATGCAAAAAAAATAAATGTCCAAATGTTCATGGAAGTATTATCCCATTTTCCAGACAAGTTTAAGTTGCTGTTCCCAAATTAGCCTAACTCTCTTCCTGATAGGTAATCTATAGCATGTTATACTGAGAGAACAAAAAAATTTAGAAATGTGCTTTTGCTGTTCAAAATCTGCAGAAATTCATTGTTTCTGGTTGGAACAGGAAGCAAGACTGTTGATTAAAAAAAAATCTCTTTCTACAAGATTTTCACACTGCATTGTAATTATATTCAACACCAGTGAAAACTGGGGAAATGGGAAAAAAAAATGTGAGGTTGAACCTAACTTTCCCCCAGTTATCACCGTGAGCTGTCAGGAAGATTTGGAGACAAGAACTGTGGGAAACCTACTGAAATTAAGAGATTGCTAGAGGTTCGTATTTTCTTCCCATCAGACTGGGATCATTGAGAAAATGAATTCGTAGCCCAGACCTCTCGTGAACCCTCAAACTAAGTCAAAAGTCACGGAAGTATGACAGACAAGGAGTTTCTGTGATTCGTATGTTGCTGGTGTACTGGGGGCCACTGCTGAAAAGCATCTTGTATGTGTAATAGATACTTGCCTATGTAAGGATGAGACCCACAAGCTACCAGAAGCAGGCACCGCTGGAGCTGAGGAACATCCTCTGTGTTGGTGCTGTTAGGAGAGAAAGGTGCTGAAAGGTTATTTTTTATCTTAATTTTTAAAATGAAGATAAATCCTTACATTTTCTGTGGGTGAAAAATTAATTTTGCTTATATGGCTGAGCTGGTGTGACCTTTGAGCTGGGTATCACCTAAGTTCCCATGGTGACAATCACCTCTTCCTCTTACCAGAGAAGTACTCTGAGGTTTGTTTGGGTCCTCCGAGTGCTTGAGCTAACGAGTAACAACAATTGCATGATGATATGTGTCTTTCAAAGCACGAAATGGCCACTGCAGGTGGTGACAGTCCTAAAAAAAGCATTCTGCAGCCTTCAATAGCTCACCAACTTTTTAATGAGACTAGGAAATGGTAAGCAGGAGTCCATTCCCTGGACAATGAGAATGACTCAAGTAGAAAATGTACTAACCTAAACTACTCTCCTTGTATCCTGCTGCCTGGAGTCCTCCAGGTCTCCTGATGACACAGGGAAGAAGTCAGAAAGGTTTCCTTCAGGGCCATAACTAATTAGAATATCCTGAAATCTGATGTCTAAACCTGACCAGAAGCCTTAAAGAGAAATTTCAAATTTAATATCTAGATTAGAGTAACTCCACAGCCATGGAGAATTTCTTCATGTAGCTTTTACATTCTGGGTGGGAGAGGAGTTCTGTGGGGGTTTTTTTCTGTTGTTTTTTGAGGATCTTGGCGATACCATGAAGCTGTGTGTCTCTTTGACTGTGAAGTCATTGAATCAAGTTAAGGTCTGAGAAGCAGCCTTCAAATCTTCTCATTCACTCTAAATTTTTATGCACTGAACTCTGAAATACGTTGATGGAATAGCACAATAATTAAGTGCACATCTTCATGCTGCTTTTGTCACCCATACAGTGGCAGATATTGGCAAGGGTCACGTTGTTGCCAAGCACACCTTTGTACCAAAGAATAAAATTTCAGCAAAAGTGAGAGACCGGTCATGCAGGAGAATCTGAAGATTTCCTACCGATGTGGTGAATTCCTTCTGCTAGCAAATAATTGCAAACTATTTATAAGTGCTCTTTTCTTCTCCTACTAAAATTTGTTCGGCTTATTGCAGTTGTAGGCAACATCGATTAATATGTAAACTAATAATATGGGATAATTTCCAGAAGCATAATAGCCCACTTTTCTATGATGCTCCTATGTGTTTAAGCCTTTTTGAAATCGATGGAATTGTACTTTTGTTTAAGATGAAACGTGCTTGACTCTGTGGCTGGACTAGGGCAAGGACATGATAACATATTAGCCAGAGGTCAGTCACACACTTGAAAACACTTGGGGGAGACTTCAGCGTTTTCCACAACATGAGAGGTGCAAAGGTTACAAGTAGACAAATATCAGCTTAATACTTTCCAATGGATTTACATCAGCACTGGTATTTCCCTTTAGAAAAAAAAACTTACCAGAATGTTTTACCTAGACCTCTCTTTATCAGATGTTAATAGAGCCTTTATAAAACCATGGGTTAGTTACAAACTTCTTTTAGATGATTGTGTCGTTACTGGTAGGCCCATGCTGCTCTTTTGGCATTCATTGGCTGGAGGCAAGGGGGCTGTCTCATGGGGAGTTGAGAACTTGCAGGTTATCACTTTGATTAGCTGCTGTAGGCAACTGGTGGCTACTGTAATTGCCTCAGCAAGACTAAAATGAATATACATATCCTGTGACAAGGCAACAGTAGGAATATATGCCTAGTGGAAGCTTTGGGTTCCTGTAATGCCATGGAGATCAAATTAAAAAAGGAGAGAGGGAACCTGTTGCTACAGTACTTCATTAATTAAACATCAATTTAGAAAATACTATGGCATTGACAGGTTTGGGACTAGCTGTTGATACTGTTTGGCAGGGAGAAATTTTCAAGTGGGTTAATGTGTGAGCCTTATGGAGGATAAAAATAACGCTGTAATTGGGAGGCTGCCTCTTTAAAATATCGGCCTAAATTACAGCGTACAAAGTCAGCCTAATGATTTAAGCATTTTTAAGTAGGTACTTTTAAGTAGTTTGCTCATTAACAACCATCTGTAGGCAGCACTCGGAGCAGGCAGTGAGCAGTGCTGGAAGAGGAGGGGAAGGGGAGCGGAAACTTTCACTCTGCTCAGATAGCTCAGGTCTGGGCTGGAGAGAAGCAGCTTAGGGATGACATGGGAAAAATGGGAAACTAGGAGTCAACTCTGCAGCTGAGATCTTAACAGTGCTCACATTCGTCTTCTCTCCCAGTTTTGATATACATTAGCATCCCATGTTGTTCTCTTATATCTTTTCCATTTTCGGAAATGTTCTGCATGTTTCTTTGGGAGATGTGCCAACTGTTAGTCCTTGGTGGTAGAAGTAGTCTAGGATCTCAGCTCCTGGCAGCTCCAGCTCCTCAAAAAACTGCAAGTATGTGAACTGCATGGTGAATGCAAGGAATGAGGTTTTTGAGAAGGGGTTCATACAGCCCCACTGCTGCTAAGCCAGACATCCCAGCATAGAATCATAGAATCACCAGGTTGGAAAAGACCCACCAGGTCACTGAGTCCAACCATTCCTATCAAATATTANAGAGCAATGAGGTCTCCCCTCAGCCTCCTCTTCTCCAGGATAAACACCCCCAGCTCTCTCAGCCGTTCCTTGTAAGACCTGTTCTTGAGCCCCTTCACCAGCTTTGTCGCTCTTCTCTGGACTCACTCCAGAGCCTCAACATCCTTCTTGTGCTGAGGGGCCCACAACTGAACACAGGATTCGAGGAGCGGTCTCACCAGTGCTGAGTACAGAGCATGATGCCCATGCTGTGCTGGGAAGCACTCAGGAGAGCAGGCACAGCAGAGGGGACATACGCTGCTCTCCCACTGCCACCAGCAACACCTGCCAAATAAACTGTGGGCTTTCAGTTCACAGGGTAAGAAGTCCCTTGACACTTCCAGATGGGTCAAAACCCGTGAAGGTTTTGACTCAGTCCCAGTTCACTTCCCAGACTGCGTGGATGCATGTGCTGGTTTATTCATCAGTGAGGTTTTGCCCATCCTGAAAATTATCCGACCCTTTCAAGTCATGCAGTAGCCCAGCAGTATAAAGGGGTATTGAACAATGAATACAGCCAGCTGCTTGTTTTCCCTCCCCCAAAAACTCTAGTCTGTAACAAGCACTGAGGCTGCACCAGTATCAAGGAGAGCGAAATTTGGGCAAGCACCTCTGAACAAGGAAAGAAGAACAAAGGTTGAAAGGGTGCTGATATTTTGTTGTTGTTGTTGCCAAGATAGCTGCCATCAATACTTCCAGGAAAGAAATTGTGAAAAATAAAATCAGCTTTGATATCAGTTTTTAAGCCGTTGCCTCATCCCAGGGAGTTATCATGTCATAACCCTGGAACTGAACACTGAGGATATTTTACAAGGGGAAGATTTCATTAAAAGTGTTATGTTTTCATATAGAAAATATTGAGCAGAGAATCCGCTCTATATTCTTTCTCTTTTCTCCCAGGAAAACAAGTTGGGTATCTGGCAATCACATTCTTCAGGATAAAAGTGGTGTGTGTGCTTTTCACACATTTTCTGCATAAATATTTTGAGGTTCCTGTAAAACAGGACAACTGCTTTTTTTATTCTTCATGAATCAGCCTCTATGTTTGAAACAAATCGTTGCAGCAACAAGGAATGACAGCGTGACAGCCTAGTAGGTTATTAATGGGAGTGACAGCCTGCAAATCAGAAATCATGGCAGTGCATCTGTATGAACAGCAATTTGTGCTCAGTTGAATAACCAGGAAATCCAGAAAATCAGAAAAGGCTGGGGGAGAAGATGAATCAAACAGAAACATTTTTAGATAACCCAAACTTTCTAGAAGTAATTGGCATGTCGAGGGAATAGCAACATTCAAAAGTTTTGTAGTATCCAAACTTGCACTCACATATGTTTATTTTGATGCACAAAACCCCCTAAAACTAGACAAAAGAAATGAAGGAAAATGTAAAAATATTGAGGGGTTTTTTTAGTATCTGTTATAGTGATGTCATCAAGATATAAAATTGCAGCCTACTTAACTGCTTCATTGTATTTTACTAACAAATTTTATTCATGGTTTATTCTGGATATTCACATAGTAGAACTCAGTAAGCTGATAGTTGGAAGTTGTCCACAAAGGAGAATCTCTGTATAATTTATAAATGCAGGTGCTTTACATTTATACCCTCTGGTTAAGTTGTTCTCTGTAAGAAAACAGAGCAAAATCAAATATTCTATTTTACTCTTGTATGTAATACAGAGAAAAGGTGCTACATAAAATATGGTTTAGCATGTTTCCAGTCCTAGTTTATACACAAGTTCATGGAGAAACTTGCCAAGGTCCTGTAGAAGAAGAATTAAATTGTCCATGTAGACATTTTAAGTTGTCCTAGATGTTCCTTGTATTCTCCTGATGGGCATCTGGTCCCATATTTATCATCCCATATTTATCATCATTGGTTGACAGCCGACTGAACATGAGCCAGCAGTGTGGCCAGGTGGCCAAGAAGGCCAATGGCACCTTGGCTTGGATCAGAAACGGTGTGACCAGCAGGTCCAGGGAGGTTCTTCTCCCTCTGGACTCGGCACTGGTGAGACCGTTCCTCAAATCCTGTGTGCAGTTGTGGACCCCTCACCATAAGAAGGATGTTGAGGCTCTGGAGCGAGTCCAGAGAAGAGCAAGGAAGCTGGTGAAGGGG
>WAAB01007549.1:53761-79446 GCA_013389865.1 Piaya cayana | reverse complement strand
ATTCTATGATTCTATGATCTCACTGTTAATGGTCACTGATAATGGTCGCAAAAAAAATTATAGTCTACTTCTCACTAATGATTAGCTGAGAAATGCTGTCTCAATATTTTCATGAACTCAATGAATTCAGAAAGGGGTTTTGAGCTGTATTTGTGTGGAAATCACTATAAAAGATCTTCTAGGATCAGAACTAATGAAATTTCTGACTTTGGTCCCCATCCAAAAAGTGGAAAATTTGGCTGATTTAAATGCCACATTGGAGTTTTCTGCAACATACTTACTCTAAACTTGTGCAGCTCACTCCAGATGTTGTTCTTTCAATTAGTGTCAGTTGTTTCACCTAAGGGACACCAATCCCCCAGTGATACATTCCAGCCATTCTACTACTTGGACAGTAAAACTTTACTTTGACTTATGCATTCAGTGAGGACTGTAGGCTCTGGGAATACAAATCTCTTTTTAGAGATAAATGTTAAACACAGAAATCTAGTTTTACTACCACATAGCGATTGCTAAAAGTGTGAAATCCTGAAAAAGTTAAGTCCAAGTAAGGTCCTACCTTCAGTTCAGAGTGTCAATGACTATTTGTCATGAAGAGCATTTGCATGATGATGACACTTGAAGCATAGAGTTTCAATATTCTAAAAGAAGAAAGTGACAAACTGTATGCAGTTAGAAGCTCCACAACCTGAAGTATTACTTCTTGTTGATGCAGTTAACTGTTCCTGCTATGCCTGCCTGTTTGATTTCAGTACAAAAATTACACCAAAAAAATGTGTCTGATAAATCTCAAAATCCATTTTGATTTGTGAGGAATCTGCTTTTTCCCCCCTCATTTCTCTAATTTTGATAACTTTTTTTTCTAACAGGCTTTTTTTTTTGTTCCTTGCATTATCAAGCATACTGCCTTTGAATATAATGTTTTTAGTTTTATTTCCAATGGTACAGTAGCGATTTTGCATCTTTTCTTCATCAGCCTTTGTGTTTGATTTGCATTAGAAGTTAGCCTGCTGCTATGGGTAACCCCCAGGCAGTGCTATCATTCTGCTCTTGAAGCAGAAAAAAAGAGAAGAGCTTGCCTTTTTGGACCGCTAAAAAAATAAAATAAAACGAAACTAACTTGGAAGAAAAACCCCCATTGGTTGAGAAGCTTTTTAATGTCAATATAAAATACAAACAAAATGTGGTTTCTGAATGAAGTATCAGGACAAATAATCCTCTTGCCCATCTGTTACACTAAAATGGCTGCTATGGTATGTTGTGAGGATACATGTGCCAGTAATGGATGAGATAAAAGCAGGCATATGCTAGGAAGAAAGAATAAAAAATGTTCATAATAAGTTATGAGCTGAACCAGTGTGGAGAAACATAGTCAGACATGAGCAGACGATATCTGCCAATATATGTGTAAAGCAGAAACTTCCATACTGCACAGAATTGTTCCAGTTGCTTAGTACCTTCATCCCAAAGGACCTCAAGAATGCAACATATCACCAGCATCAGCCCGGGCGAGTTTAATCTTAAATAAAGACTTCCTCGCTCACCTTAGAAACTGCTTATGAATCTATCAAATGACCTTCGTGATTACTTGGCATTCCTGGGACAATTTCAACTAACTTGCGAATATGTTTTAGGGTTTGGCCAAGCTGAAAAACAACCACTCCAAATTGAGGAAATAAAGAAAACCAGAAGTTGTCGTCCCCCACCCCAGTCTTTTCTGGTTTCTCTCTGTGAATTTTGTGGAGCTGTGGATGAGACAGATTGAAGTAGACTAGGGATTGCCTCTTGCCTTTGCAAACCGAAAGACGGGTAATGACTGAAAGCCACAATACTGGAAGTCTGCGGTTTTTATGAAATAAATGGGTCTTCTAACTTACAGTCCTGGCAAACTTCAATTTGTCTGCAGAACAACTAAAACAAAGATGGTGACACAGAAGGCCCTTCATGCTCTGCTGCCAGTGAGCCTCGTCTTGCCCTCTGGAGTAGAACTGGTTGAAAAATGATATTTCCTACAGGAAATTCCAAGAACTGAACATATGGATTCACTCCAAATTGAAACAAGTCCAGTTCTCTGATTTTTTCACAAAACGAAGCTTTCCAAAGTGTTTCATATTGATTGCATTGAAATAATGCAAGAGTCATGCTAAAATCTCTAGAGTTGCCAGCGCTGGG
Source organism: Piaya cayana (assembly GCA_013389865.1). Classification (NCBI taxonomy): domain Eukaryota; kingdom Metazoa; phylum Chordata; class Aves; order Cuculiformes; family Coccyzidae; genus Piaya; species Piaya cayana. The sequence goes on along the minus strand of WAAB01007549.1, from coordinate 77,274 downwards.
AACTGTAGGGGACTAGGCAGAGCTGAGATAACATATTTCCTAGACACCTTTACAAACAATGCTACGTTTGATCTCTGGCTTGGTTTTAAAGTAGGCCTGTCCTCTGCGGTTAAGTCAACAATGCAGAAAAGGTGTTGAGAGGAGTGTTGTGTACAAACTTGCACAGTCTGTGCAGCAGTCAGTTTACTTTTTTCCATGCCATTAACCTGGGAACCAGTTTTGCAGCCCATGGGCTGGTCCTTCCACAGGTACTGAGCTCTTGAGTAGTAAACAGCCTCACCAACTTTTTGCATGTCATAGAATCAGAAAATCACTAGGTTGGAAAAGACCTCTTAGATCATCAAGTCCATTTGTACAACAACAGCTTAGGTAATCCTAGCAGGTCTTCATCACCCACCACATCAGCTTTTCTGTCAGCCTCTTGTGCTTTTTTTCTGTGCCGTGTGCAACTATTCATCATAGAATCAGAATCGTTAAGGTAAGAACAGACCTGTAAGATCACCCAGGTCAACTGCTAGATCAGCATCACCATGCCTAATAAACCATGTCACGAATGCCACATCTACATGGTTTTTTTACACCTCCAGAGAAGGAGACTCCATCATTTCCATGGGCAGCTTCTTCCAATGCTTCACCACTCTTTCAGTATTTTTTTATAATATCCAATCCAATCTTCCTTGATGCAACTTGAGGTCACCTCTTCTGGTCTTTGTTGCTTAGGAGAAGAGACCAACATCTACCTCACTACAACCTCCTTTCAAGCTGTTGTACTGAGCAATAAGGTCTCCTTCTGCCTTCTCTTCTGGTTAAATAATTACAGTTCCCTCAGCCGATACTCATAAGAGTTGCTCTCTAGACCCTTCACCAGCTTCATTGCTCTCTTCTGGACATGCTCCAGCAGCTCAATGTCTTTCCTGTACCAAAGGAAATATCTTCAATCCCCATTTTGCTGTGGAACACCCAGCAGCAGCCAGAATATGAGTGTGCTGTGGATGGTGCTTTCTCTCCCAGTTCGTAGTGTGTCACCATTTCCTTATCAGGTACTTTCAGAATTTTTCACTTTTCCCCTTCTGCTATATATTAAGATTGCAAAAGTTGTCAGAGAAATAATGTCTTTTAGTACTCGATCATACTGTGGCTCAACACTGCAAAGTAGGCACTTGTGTTCATAACAAGGCAGAGACACAGGGATTGCTGCTGACTTGAGAATATGAAGAAGGTGAGTAAAGCTCTGTTCAAGTTTCACAGGGAAGGGTTAACTATACATGATTTTTCAGGAAAGTAGTGTTTTGTAACACTAAGTGTGTGAGATGAATGTGAAGTGATTCATTTAATTCAATTTTATTTTCATCCATAATGTCCATTACAATGTTCATTATATTATGAATTCATCTTGAAAGACTCATGTGGTGAGTGTAGGAAGGAAGGAACCTAACTAAGTGTTCATCTCTTGCAGGGGTATGTTAAGAACAGGAGACACAGCATGGGAACCTGTCAGTGTCAAAGATCCTCTGGGGAAAATCACACTCTGCAGATGATATTTGAGTTCCAATAAGAGAGACACTGATTGTTAATCCAAACAACACATTTGATGATTAAGCAGTGCCACGTTCTTCTTCCTGAGGAATCCATGACTGTAGTCTCAGACTGTTCATTGCCAAAAAATCCATATCAAGGATTTATTATTGTTCTTAAATGCCTTGGAAGGTTTTGAGCAAATCTTTGGTAGAATGAGCTGCTATGTTCATCTTAATGAGATTAGTGCTCAGAACTGGCATTGAACCTGAACAAAAACCACAGAGCAGAAAAACACATATTTCTATTGACTGTTTAGATCCAGTTCTGTTGTTAAATCCAGATTGCCTCTGTTATTTTAAATAGAAGATCAGATCCAATATAAATACCATTGTGGCTGGTTGAGGGTTTGGGGTTTGAGTCTTTTTTTTTTTTTCTTAAATGAGAACTCAAGTTTTTTGCTTTGTATTCTTCCCCAACATATTTATCGACTTCCCCTCTAGACTTCTCTTGTCTTGTCCTTTCTCCCTCTACCATGACAGAGATATTGAAATAGTCAATGTTCATTTATGTTCAGATTTGCTGTGAGCAATGGAATTAAGATAAATTCAGATGCAAAATCAAGCAATTAGTTCAGAAGGAATGAAAGATTAATCATGGGAGAGGAGATGAGATGGAGATGAGTCTACTGAGATAAATGAGTCCAGATTTTTGGCAGTGACTGTTCATGGATGATAGAAAATATCAGATTCCTTGTTCTCCTCTGGAAGAACTATGTGGTATCCGGAATGCATGTGTTGCAGAAATAGCCAGATCCTCTACTTATTCCTGTGTTCCTTCAGCATAAAACAGGGGTGATTCTCAAGGGTCTGGCTGGATTTGATTGAGCTCAGAAACTCTATGATAAATGTTTACAAATTGTTGTCAGAAGATGAAATTTCAAAAAAACCCTTCAGCCATTTTAATCTCTTTTAGCATGGAAAAAACACAGGGGACTTCAAAATACTAACGACTTTTCTGATTAGCCAACAGCCTGTGCTTGGACTAATATATGTACCTCCACTTGTGAATCTGCTTCGTTGTAGTGTTTATCTTTCAGTCCTGCATAAATAAGCAGCTTGATGACTGCAAAGGGCTCTTAACCCATCCACAAATGATTCCTCTTTTTGTATGGAAAAGAAAGAATCCAGTTGTGAAGAAGTTAATTATTTACTTGGTCCTATCTCATACTCCAGCAAGGGCTTTCTGTGATATGTTGTTCAAGTCATTTAGACCTTATTGTTGGAAGGTTTTTGCTGACTAGAGTGGTGTTCTTGGGTGAAGTTTAACTTCTTAAGTAAAAATCTATTGGGAAGTTTGCAGATGCCATCATTTTCACCTATAAGATTCTCCTGATGTCCAGCGTTCTCCTCTGTTCATAAAGATAAGCACCATCATTTTAACAGAAAGAATTAAGTTTGGTATTTCTATGTCTAAGTCTAGCTGGGATCCACATGCTGTATTTGAATTCTCCAACAGATCTGGCATAGTAGATTTATTTTCAGCTTGTCTTGGCAACCATCTAGCTGAATTCAATAAAAAATACATGTTATTGAAATATCCTGCATACTCCACATTCCTGCAATGTAATTGTAATTAAGGCACTCTCTGCAGATGCAGGAGTCCTACTTTCAATGCCTTCGTCAGCTTCGGGGAGTATTTACCAATGTTCTCCACTTTTTTAGCAGACTGTACTCTGCCGTGAGTCATCATCTTTCCTCCTGAAACTCTGCCACTGGGCAGAAAGACACGCAAGAGTAGTTTTCACAGAAAGAAAATTCAAGCAAAACTGCAATACCAGGCTCGTATGGATTAGATGCAAACTGTAATTACTGGGTATAGCTTGACTCCAGACTAGACTCCGAGCTGGATATACTAACAGCTGAAGGCAAACCATTCTTCTTCTTTGTTTGCCATGTATTGTCATGATTGCCAGGACACAGGGGAGATGAGTCAATAGCACAGGCTTAAGTCTGTATCCTTCACCTTTTGCCCTCTGACAGGGTCACTATTTCATGTAACTAATCTAATTTTGGATAGTTATAGGTACATTTCAGGTGTATTTGTTGTTATTTTTGCAAGTTACTTTTCATAATCTCAGCAAAGCCTTTTTATTCTAAATGATTGCGCTTGTAGTAGATGTGCTGGTCTCCATGGTGTAGATGACTCACCAGAGCAGGTTCTCCAGCAGCGTTTCATAAACGAGGCCGCAGAAGTGGTTCTTGTGGGCAGTATTCATTTCTGTACTTAAAGGCCAAATACTCTCAGCTGAGCTGACGGAGAGCATCATTGGGTATAAAATCAGTGTATGACTTGGACTCCTGCCTCAGCAGCTGCAATAAGATATCTTTTACTGCTCAAGCACTGCATTTTGGCAGAATGTGCATGTGCTGCAGATAACAAAGACTTGCCAGATTCTCATATTGATTCTAGGATTATTTTTTGTTTCAATCATGTCTTTCTTTTCTTGACAGAATCTATTTCTTTTCTATTCCGGATCACAGTTTCAAAGCTTTTTCATCCAGGTTACTTAGGGAGAAGGTGGTTTTTAAACGCTCAGATCAGCTTGTTGCTGTGTTTAAGATGACTAAGGGTTGGGAATTCAAAAACTGGGAGTACAATGGAGGGAAGGCAGATGGGTCGTGGCTATGAGAAAGTGACATCTGTATAGAGAGAGAAGCTTTAATTCCAGGTACACGCTGACATTTGAGAGAAACCGAATCTGATATGGCACTAGGAAAGGTGAATTAAAAAAAAAAAAAAGAATTAGATAATCAAAGAGCAGAAAGACCTCAGGGAAAGTCTGTAAAGCTGTAATCAGAGGGAGAAGATCCCCATAGATAAAACTGAAAGCATCATAGAAACATAGAATCACCAGATTGGAAGAGACCTGCAGGAGGAGTTTCCTTCTAGGCACTATGATGAAACTTTGACTTTCTCAAACACACAGAAAAGCAGGACTAAGCCTGGAAATAAAACTCTGCTGAGTCTTGGACTTAACCTGTTGGTTGCTCTTGGAGAAGGACAGATGTGTTGTTGCTTTGGCTAGTACTGCTGCCTTAAGTCACAACTATTTCAATACCAACAAAGAAACACAGGTTCTAAGTCAGGCAAAGCAGTTTGATCAGGCCCAAGTTATAAGCATCTTCTAAAAGAAATTAAATCCAAAATTAAAATTAGTCATTGCCGTATCACAATCAAAATTTAAACCAAAAATGTTAAAAGTCATGCTATAAATATTAGAAGTTTTTTATAAATCAGCTTTGGGACAACTGAAAAAAGGAGAAAAACACTCAACAGCCTTGCAGAGGGCTTCTGAACTCTTAATAAAATGTTAGATTAATTTAGTTTTGAAAGATCTGGGGTTTGAGCTGTAGATGATAGAGTTCTTTCAGAACAGTTGTGAAACCCTCTTGGATTTGAAAATCTTTTCTCCTTATTTTCTATGCCTTGCTAAAATAGTCTGCCACAAGCTAATTCTTTATTGATTATGTATTTTCATATTCTTTTGAAGTTGTAGTTTTATTTTGTGGAGCAATTTTTTTTGTTCCACATATTTTTAAAGAGAAAAATAATCCTGTAATTTCTGCTTAGAAAGAGCGGAGTTGCCTTCTTCAAATTTCTCTGAATCCTGATGAAAACTTGGAACATTCAAGAAAGAAGATTCAATTGAATCTTAGAAATATTCAGGAGGAGGACCATGTGGAGAGAGAACAATTTGTGTTTCCCTCTCTAGATGCTATATTAGATCTTCATCCTAATTTATTTAAATACCAAAATGTAATTTGGCTGGCAGTTACTACACAAAACCTTATCATTGTGATAAGAATTTTATAGAAAGTACATAGTCAGGTCTTGCCCCCAAACAACTTTAAGACAAAAATGTATTAAAGAACTTTACTGGGTCAGGGCCAAAACAAATCGATTGAACAGGCCATTAAAAATATATATCAAAATGGAGACTGAGCGGAATTTAGGATGCATAAATAAATGAGTGACACTTTCTCATCTGAATATTACTGTTGTTGTGGGTCTATTTTTCAGTAATAGTGACTTTTGAAAGATGATGTTTCTACTGATAAGAATTTTGAAGAGAGACAGGTTTTTGCAGAGCTTAATTTACAATAACATTCCAAATTCTGTAGAATTTAGGAAGATCTCGCATCTGCGAAGAAGATGCTGAGATAGAAGTAATTTACTAAAGCAAATGTTGAAATTGCATGAAAGACAGTAGAAATTGCAGGCTATCGTTTCACTTTGGTGGGACCTTTTGACAATCCATCCCAGCTTAGCTGAACCCAATCGGAGTTTTCAGACTTCAAGTGGAAACTTTTAGATTGGTTTAGTCCTCAGTTTAATCTTCTGTTTCATTGGATCTGATAATTTATTAATGCAGGAATTCAGCCCCCTAAAGTAATTGATTAATACTTTTGAAACAGAATTTCGATCAAAAGAGTTAAAATTGTGAAAATGCTCTAATATAAACCCTCTCAATAGAAACTAAATGTAATCTTTCCAGGGTCTGCACTGATGAATTTCTAAAGATTATTTCATATGAAGCAACTGCCTTTTAACCCACCCTTAGTTATGATACTCGTGTCTGACATATTGGCTCATGCTTCTGCTTGCAAAGCTGTTTGACTTGATCGTCTATATTCACAGTTTGGACCTTCCTGTCCTTTCCCTGCCCCAGCCATTAACCAAAGAAGTAGGTTTGTACCTCCTACAAATTTTTCTGTCCACACCGGTATTCAATGGGGAGATTGTTTTACTGAGCCACGTAGATGCACAAGTTTTTATTCTCCCTCACTTTAGAATTCCTGCAGAGTAATTGCCGATAGGATGAAGACAATATTAGGAATTGCATTTGTCCTTTTCCTCTGGTTTCTTTACAGTAGAGGAGAAGCCAACATCTTAGAAGTTCCCCTTTCTGCACACTATTCCAAGAGTTCTGTGGACCACAGTTGAAGAAATTCTGATGCTTGAGACTTCAGGAGAAAGCATTTCCAGGATTTTAATACTACAAACCCTGTTCTTTCCCCTCATTTTTTCTGCCTGACCATTTTTATCGCTTTAACCAGGTTTTATTCAGGTTGTCTCCTCTTTAGTTCTTAAACTGGGAACAATGATGATCATCTGAATGCAAAGTTTACTGTGTGACTGCTACTGTTCTCATACTGCAACTGTAATTTTTTAAATTATAGAAAATATCTGTGAAATATAAATACGGAAGTTAAATTGCAGCGACAGTGGGAATGAGGTCAACATAATAAACCGGCAGCACCAGATGAAATGTGAAGAATATGGCAGTGGATAATAACTGATAAATCAGGTAATTCTGTTCTCAAAGCCATAAATATAAAGATTCTCTAAGTGGCAAAAGTTACATTTCCCTGTGTGATGGCTAATAACATTTAGCTACATTTAAGAGGTTAGCTCAACTGTTACTAATGCAAATGAGAAGATCCTGTTTAGTATGACAGAAGATGGCTAAGACTTCAAGCACTGTAGGTTCTCTAAGACCTAACCAAATATTGTCCAAACTCACAGGCCTCAAAAAAAACCCCAGTGCCGAACAAATTGCAGCATGAGCCAGATTGCCTTGAGGTTCAGGAGTTTGGATTATGTTGCTCCATAACTTCTAGCAACCAGCTTTGTTGTATTCAGTATAGGTGTGAGGGTTGCATCCCCAATTCCCTACATAGTTTATGGCAATTTTATTTAGAAAAGAAAGCAAAACTGGGACTTCCAGGCATCTGATGGCTGCAGAACAGAAAGGATAGTCCCAAGGGACTGTGGACAATGATATGTTGAAGGGACCAACTTTCTAAGTGTCCCTGATGGACAAATGGTCTGGGATGTTTTGAGGGGTCTCCTCTCTGCCTAGGGAAGAGAGATGATGTGTGTATGCGATGGGGATGGAGGGCTGGAAGGAAGAGGAGGGGACACCAGCAACCGCTTGCTCCATCCCTGACATGAGATCAGAACATGGAAGATTTTGGATCTGGAAGTGATAGAGCTCACTGGGATCTGTCGGTTTAGATGAAGGGCAGTGTTCAATATATATGAAGCCTTTTCTTTTTACAGAGTTGTCAGCTCTTTTAATCCATACAGAATCTTGAAATGAAATTCTTAGATATTGCTATACTGAAGTAAATGTTTGAAAGAACAAATAAAAATGAAAAGCTAGTATTACAACCTTTGATTCACATAAATTTACTTTATCCATACAAAAACTCTCAGTGGCTTCAGTAGCTATAGACTAATTGGGTGATCAAAGATATGTAGTATCTAGGCTTTAACTAGTAATAGGACTAACTAGAAATCTAACAGCACAAATCAGATGTGCTAAGATATTCCTTAATTCCTGTGCTGCTGTGATGCATAGAGCATCTAAACTGTTTTTAAACACTTTGCTGCATAGAAATATGAAATAACTTTTCTCCACAAACTATGCAGAAGGGATCCCACAGGAGGAAGGAAGCATTGTTTTACTGATGAAGATAATAGGCAGTAGGGAGGAGGTTTTGAAGCTATAATATATAACACTACTCTGTCAAAATGAGCTTTGGAAATTGGTTTAAACTATACATGAGTTAGTATAAGCATGTTGATGTAAGTCTGTCCATAACAGAACTGATTATAATTTACTGTTTCTGTTTAATACATTTGATTTTTATCAACGATCATATTTACTTTAGTGTAAAAAACATGGCAAACCCCTGAATTTGACCCCAATATCAAAAGTGACGCCAGTATTCTGAGTCAGTTCAGCTGTAAATCCACCTGCTTCCCTCACCTTCACTGTAGAAAAGGAAAGAATTTATAATGAAGAATTTATAATGATTCTTAACATCGTTGTACAGGAAAAGCTGATGAAATACACAGATTGAATTATTTGCCCAAGAACTTCAAAACAGAACAAAGGCTTTTGTGGAATACAGACAAAGATGCTTTCCAGTCCAGCATGTGTGATTCTCCCTCTCTTGAGACCCCACTTCAAATACTGTGTCCAGTTCTGGAACGCCCAAGAAGGATATGGAACTGTTGGAATGCGTCCAGAGGAGGGCCACAAAGGTGATCAGAGGGCTGAAACACCTCCCTTACGACAACGGGCTGAGAGAGTTGGGATTGTTCATCCTGGAGAAGAGAAGGCTCCAAGGAGATCTTATAGCGACCTTCCAGTACCTGAAAGGGACAAGAAAGCTGGGGAGAGACTTTTTAGAAGGTCATGTAGTGATAAGATGAAGAGGAATGTCTTTAAATTGGAAGGAGGAAGATTTAGATTAGACATTAGGAAGAAATTCTTCACGATGAGGGAGGTGAGGCCCTGGCCCATGTTGCCCAGGGAAGCTGTGGCTGCTCCATCCCTGGGGGTGTTCAAGGCCAGGTTGGATGGGGCCTGGAGCAGCCTGGTCTGATGGGAGGTGTCCCTGCCCATGGCAGGGGGGTTGGAACTGGATGATTTATAAGGTCTCTCCCAATCCAAACCATTCTATTATTCTAAGATTTGACAGTTGGCTCTGTAAAATATCAACATATTGGTATCGCTACAACTCAGTCTACACAGTTCACAATCAATACAGGTAGTCTTACTACCTTCCTGAATATATGGGTATTTTTTGGATAGCCCTAGACTTCAATTTAGATCTACAAACAAGCAAGCACTGAAACCTCTCCACTGGCTGAATCACGAACATGTTTTGGTAACCCCAAATTCTCACCAATCCGAATTACCCTCTTGGTAGAAGGATTCTCAGTAATGCCTGTGATTAAGTAAGGTGTCCATGGTAGTCAATCTGAATAAATTCTACAGTCATTATATGAACTGCCCAAAGAGCATCACACAGTGCAGATAACTTATCTAAGTCATACTTATTATCCATATATATTTCTTAGTGTCTGTGGGCATCACCTGCAGAATCCCAAAGCTCTGTAACAAGATACTGCCAGAACGCTGAGAAACACGCCACTGAAAAAATAAATTAAAAGCATAAACACATTTATTCCTGCAGTTCGGCATAAATATTTTTTTTCAATTAGACAAGATGTTCTGAGTAGCATAAATCCCTTTTATAGTTCTGTTTGGTTTGGTACTTAATCAGTTACTTTCCTGAGCGGTGAATGCTCAACACTTAACTTTCCTCTCGGATAAGTGCCATCAATTTGCAAGGTGATTTAGAATGCAAATCATGAAGAGTGTTCAATACTGCTAGCGCTAGTCCTTTATGAATCAAGACCCTATAAAACTTTGTCAATATCTGTATTAAACACTTACTGACTGAATTTTCATAGAAGCCTTGTTCACAAGGGACTAGTGTTCCCAACATGAACTTACGCCACAGGCACCGGTTTGTATTTTAATCATGATTATCCTCAAACATAAAGAGTGTGTAACTGGCATAAAGAGATGTACGCACTTACACAGACACAGATGTGAAAAATCTGTTTGTCAAATCATTCCAGAAGAGGGAAAGATTGTATTTTCTAAATCATTATAATAAAATCACATTAAAGACTATAAAGAAAAACAATATATATACACATATATATAATACATTTTAAAAGTTGGAACTGGAATAATAAACAATAACACGAGCGGCTGAGAGAGCTGGGGTTGTTTAGCCTGGAGAAGAGGAGGCTGAGGGGAGACCTCATTGCTCTCTACAACTACCTGAAAGGAGATTGTGGAGAGGAGGGAGCTGGGCTCTTCTCCCAAGTGACAGGGGACAGGACAAGAGGGAATGGCCTCAACTCCGCCAGGGGAGATTTAGGCTAGAGATTAGGAGGATGTTTTTCACGGAAAGTGTCATTAGGCATTGGAATATGCTGCCCAGGGAGGTGGTTGATTCGCCTTCCCTGGAGGGGTTTAAGGCACGAGTAGACGAGGTCCTGAAGGACATGGTTTAGTGTTTGATAGGAATGGTTGGACTTGATGATCCGATGGGTCTCTTCCAACCCAGTGATTCTATCATTCTATGATTCTAAGTGAAAACAGACTAGATACCTGCCTGCAAAGTTTGCTTTATGATTTTAATGAGTGTTCACTTTTTTCTTGAACCAGAAGCTGGGATGTTAAAAACCCTTAACCAGCTGAAGCTGGGGGAGTTTTGCCTTTGATTTCTTTGATTGCAAAACTTCATCTTGCGAGAAATGACAAGGGATTTGATTAGGATCTAGCTGACCAACACGCTCTATTAAGTTTATCATCCAGCAGCAGTAACGTTGTCAGTAATGAAAAACACAGCATATCTAGATAACACAACAATCCCAACTGCAAACTGAGGATATCATCCAGGAATATTTCAATTTTAAACATAATGTTTTGGCATTTAGTTCTTAGCAAAAAACTTAGATGCCTTTCTAACTTCCCTGTCAACGGGCAGGAAGGAAAGCTTTGTAAGTGGCTTTGTGCCAATTTAGACAGCTCAGTGTTCAAAGAATCTCTGAGAAGCAGGTTAATCCAGTTTTTTTAGTTGTTTTAGCATGTAATATCAACATAAAACAGCTGGAACAGAATCGAGCAGCTATTTAAAAACTACAGAAAATTGTTTATTAAGGATTTTTCTTCATTATTCCAGCTTTATGGTAACTAAAATAAAAAAGCAATTCGGGTTTAAGGTGTTACATAGAAATACATTCAGTCAGAATCAAATCCCAGTCTCTAATAACAACTTACTACAGTGGCGTCAAATTAAAATAACCCAAAGCCCTGCAACTAGCACTTTCATAAAAAGAGTTTTTTAACTGTTAAGTCCAGCTGTTTCATAGCTTCTCCAAATACAGACGTAGCTGAAGATTTTGTGATGCTTATGCAGAAAGATCATCAAAGATGTTGCTCCACAGAACAATTATTTTCTAAAATAATGCTACATGAAAGGCGTCTTAAAAAAACACAGTTTGATTTATGCGTATTTTGCAAATTCTAGCAATTCTATTCCTTTTTTTCATTAAAGAATTTTGGAAAACATTTTAGAAACAAAAATGGTGAATTAGATAGTTGTGTTTTTACAGATGATCTATTTTCTATGAAATAATTTTTAATAAAATTCTATATCCAATGTTACTTAGAATTTAAATTATATTTCAAATATGTTACCTGTTAATATCTTTTTATAAAACCATCGAAAGCTTTTCATTTTGTAAAAATGAATTATTTCATTCAACTTGAAAATTTTTTTGACTTTGTCAGTACATAACAAAATTTGTTTCTAAATGGAGAAATGGTGTTTTCCTTGATGTTATGGAACTTATACTGCATTAAAACCAAAACAAATGACCCCCTACACCACAGAACTTATCTATAGTTAAAATGAAAAACTGAACCTAAACTTCATTTTTGGCCCCAGGACCTACCAGCTCCCTACATGTTACCTGCTATTTAATACGTGTCAAATAAAAGGAGTTCACAAATCATCCCTACGTCTTGTCGTTTGTGCAATCTCATTTGATGTACGTATACTAGCGGAGTTATCCTGTAGCAAGAAAAAAACTTTTGACCTTTCCTGCTTTTGGAGTTGGGGATTCATCCAAACTGTTCCGGGTACATATGACATGACGTATGGTGCTAGAAATGTTCCTTACTGCAGCAATCAGGATGCTTTTATCAGTCAGTGGCCACAGACTGACTGACCTTAGCTAACCCAGTTGTTTGAGGGCAATATGTGACCCAAAAATGAACTCCTCTGCTACGAGAGCAACTAGTCTGCATGTGAAAAGGTTTGCTTTCGCTCTCTTCAATTTCTGCTCAGAGGCTTAGGTCAGCTCTTATTTTATCTGCACCCATTCAACCATTAATATGAATTATGTTCTAGTTCTGGAAGTAGGAAAAAAAACCAACTTCATCTGTTTGGCTTGTAATAATTTGGTTGTGCTCGGTATGTAAATTGCCTACTGCTACCATATTTAGATAGTCAACAATTCTTATGGAGAAGAGAAGCATTAAAATTGCACCTATTTGGTGAAACTTAAGTATTGCTCAGTAGAAGCCCTATCACCTGCTCACCCGTGATTATAAACTTACTGGTTAAAGATTTAAACGGGTTTAGGATTGGCATGGTGTCACCATTGTGCAAATCCTTTGTTAAATAATAGAAAAATGTCTGAGGGTCACGCAGCGCGTGATTTATGTGACAAAGCCCCTGTGGGCTGTGTTTGTCAAAGGCAACTCATAATTCTCGATTGTTTCACTGAACAGCAGAAGAATATTTTTGTTGTGGTGGTGGGTGGGAAGAGATTTGTTTTCTTCTTATATTCAGTGCGGTAAAGATCCCTCTCTGTCTTTAGACACCTTTCACGAGAAGGAGCCAAGCCCTGGGGCTAAACAAAAGAGATGGGGAGGGATGGGTGTCCTTCCCTTACAATAAGCTACTGCTGATAACGGCTTTTTGTTGTATCCATGTCCTGGGACTCAATTAGATTGTCAAATAAAAATAATAAAAATATGTCATTTTTCTAAACATTTTTTTAAATGCATATACCAGTCAGAAGCTGTTTAAAATCTGAAAACTGTAGGCCATGTGGCTTTTTGAAAGACTTGCATGTGTGTATAACTTCACATCATCTCAGAATTATTCTTCTGGGACTTTCTAAACAATTGCGTCCATATAAATCCCTACTGCTTTGTTAAAAAATATATATGTATATAAAAAGCAGGTAATAATTTCCTTCCTCCACCCCCTCAAAAATATATATATATAAGTTACAGCCAGAAATTATTGCTTGTGTTCTGTGCTCTAGGAAATACAAAGGCAAATTCAAAAAAGACCCTGTCTCCTTTCTTTCTCTGAAACACAATTTATTGCTTTAAATCATAAAAATAAAACAGTCGAATGTTGCATAAGAGACCCTCAGCAGAAATAAAAGAAAAGAAAAGGAAAAACTGAACTTCCCATAAACCCAAATCCCATGCAGGAGAGTTTTCTACAAGACCATAATTAAATAATCCCTGAAGGACTAGTGGAGGAGGGGATAAGAATACATAAGCTTTCCAACATGATGAAAGAAAAGACCCTGTTATTATTATTTGATTTTATTTTTAAGAAGGAAAGAACTAGGAAATATATAGTTAAGGTGGTCTATAGGTGAAAACTATTCTATTCTGAGCAAGCATCCATACAACTCTTAGCCTTGATACACAGTAAAGCAGAAATTAAAATATGTCCTTGTTACTCGAAGTCAGCAAGTATAGAGTAGCTTTGTTTTAAAAAGTGCACATATTCAACACTAGACAGAGGCCTTCAACTCTGCAGCAGAGCTGTTACTGCTGTTCCTAAGCATTTTTAACTCGAGCCTGAGATGAGATGGTGGAAACTTCTGGCTGAAGGTCTATTTTTCAGGAGTTCCTTCACTGGATGGGAGCCCTGTTTGTCAAATGCAGAGAGGAGTCACATACTTATGAGAGGCCATACATGACAGGTGATTAGGTAGAACGAGTGACCAGGCAAGGTAAGGATTTCTTACAACCATTTTACCTTCTCAAACGAAAAAGCAAACTCTCAGTGAAGTATTTTATTCGTGGCTTTTTAGATTATCTTTTGTTGTTTTCTTTCACAACGGTTCACTTTTGATGAAATTGTTTTCCTCAGACTGAAAAATATTGCACTGGGAAAATATTTTGAGCATCTCAGACTGTTAAATTTTGCAAAATAAAATGTTGATAGAACCTTCTCTCTGCTAAGCCTGAAACTATGGATATCACCACTTCTTACACAGGAGATACTAGGAACCTGATCTTTTCTAAATACTCGAGTCAGTATTAGAGGGTCTGGGAAAGCACAAGACACTTCAGTGGAAATCTAACAGTGTGGTTTCTGGGTTTTTTTGGCAGTATTTACTGATCAGATTTAAGAATACTGCTTTTTTAAATTTGATTTTGGTTTTTTCTTTCTCTTTTTTTTTTTATTCCTTTGAGGAGGATGTTTCTCCCAGGTTAACCAAAACCCCACTAAGGTCTTCTCTCTTGTTTATTTGGGACTAAGCACACTTAGTAAAGGAAGAGTAAATTATTAATTGTACAGATATCTAATGTACAAAACTTGCTTTCTAGTTCTATTTTTCACTATAAATTCAGAATAGCTATTGTGTGGAAAACGAACCACACTCTACAGTTTGTACAGGCAGGGAAAATTCAGATTCAATTCTGTCTGTCAAGCATCACAATGTCATTAATGTCTTGTCTGGATCTTTTAACATAGTGATAAATCTCGTTTTTATGTTTTGTATCTAGATTTAAACTTATGTTGATAAAAATGCTTGTGAACGCGTTGACTGGTACTACCTAAATTTGTAAGTTGGTCAGTCAAATTGGAAAGTTACAAAGAGACAAAACTAATGGAACTATATGATCTGTACATTAAGGAGGGTCTAATGCTCGAGCAAGGAAGATGTTTTCTTATGACAATAAAATCAGTTGTCTCAGATATTTCATGAAATACCCAAACTGCAACCTTAGTAGGGCTGACTGACGATAATCACTCATTTTGCCTTTCTGCGTCTGTCTCAGGGCATGCAAAGGCCAGAGGATCTACAGAAGTAAAGGAGTGAGAGGGTGGTGAAATCCAAGAGGAGCCCTCAAGCCACACGTAAGAAGCTGGATTCTGTGTGTTCTTCCTGTGGTATTGTTCCCAGCGCATCTCCACCCAGCCTTGTTGTTATCACAAAGAATATCCGTGGACACAAGGAACAAGAATATTATGACGGTTTTCAAACAATTCTAGAAATCTTCTCCTTTGTCTACCCTTTCCTTTTCAATGCCATGCAAAATGCCCCTGAAAGGCACAGTCGTCATGAATGAAAGTCAGGAGGAAAACCTCAGCAGAGCAAGCAGTGAATATGGGCCATGTTTCAGAACCCAAGATGTCTCTGTAGCAAAAATAAAAGTAAATGAAGGATTTAAAATGATTCCAAACTTCATAATTGAAAATACAGTAAATCCAGATAAGACTCTGTGCATAGCTGTGTTTTTCCTAACAGCATCCCTTAAATTATATGTGAATACCCCAATGTACATACAGCGTTCTCAGCTAAAACTGTCTTAATTCCAGGATTTTTAATTCAAAGCGAGCTCTTTCTGAAGATATATTGGTGCAGCTGCCAGTGGAAAAATCACAAAGAATACAGAGAAGAATGCTGAAAATACGTGTATGTTCCTTGGTGTAACAGGGCTGCTTTGGTTAAGCGTGATATTGTTATACTGCGTGGAGTTTGAGCTGGAATGAAAATGAATACAATTCATCTCCAAATGAGATGCAGCACCATATGTGTTGTCAATTTATCAGTACACCAACAAAATTGAAGTGCTGAATGGCAGTGGCTCGGTGACTGTACGCGGCTGTAAGAGTCAGCAAATATTGCAAGTTAGCTGACTCAGCCAACTGCTTGTTGACACATCTCTGTCTTTAGAATTATTGACACATCTCTAGTCATATGGAACTGATATTTAAATGTTACCCTACAGTCAAGCACACATAATGGCTGCGGAATTCATGCCTCTGCGTAGGCTGAAGAATTTGAGGAGGGAGTATTATGACACAAAACTGTGTTTTACCTCCTCGCAAGGTCTGAAAGGATTTGTAGTCAATCCTCCATGCTAACTGATAGATCAGTTTTAATGAATGGCATAAAATCATACTAAACCCCCTGTTTTGCATCACTTCATTATAGAGGTGCCTATTTAGTCCCAGATTAGCAGCTTCCACCTGCCTCTTAGCTGTGTTATTTTGAGGGGCGGGGAAGTGGAGGACAATGAAATGTTGCTACGTTTGTTTAATATGTCACCGTTTCACGTTATGTTTTGCTGTAGTGAGTTATGTTACGTTAGTTGACAAGAGAAAGAAAAAAAGCAGTGCAATGTATTTTTTAAAAAGAATATTTAAATTCCCTGAGGTGAAAGAGGTATGAAGAAGCCCGTTACAAACCAGAGCAACTTGGCAACTTTCCTGTGTTGACATCTTTAAATATTCCCTCACTCCCTTCCTCCTCCTCCTGACAAATTTAGAAAAAACACAGGTATGTAGGGCTAGGTTTCTAAAGAGGTTAAATTCCTGACCTTTTAAAATCTGATCCATAATTCCCACTTTTGTATTTCCTTTACAAATTCATTGCATAGCACCCATAGGTCCCTCAGAACCTGCCTAGTTGTTTCATAAAGGCCACTTAGATACACCAAGTAACACTAGTGACTCACCAGAGCGTCTATTCAAAGGCAGAAAAATCACACCACGCTGCTCGTATATCTAACACAGTTCCATATTACTGATTTTTAGATTTCATTTTCATGGCTAGGGATGGACACCATGGGATGCCAAACACACAACATGCCTTGCAGCACAAGTCTATGAAGAATCCTCCCTGAGGTGTCTAAGACTTTCTCAACCCACACGAACATTTGGGGACCTGCCAAATGATCCAAAGACATTCAAGAAGATACATGAATGTTGAAATTTGCACTGTGGGAAGAAGTGTTAGTACGCAAAGGGGCAAAACACACACAAGTGACATTCCCAGGGAAACCAGAGCTGGAAATGATACAAAATATGTATATTCACAAGACAACTGTAGACTCTATTTCACTTGCCCTTCAGGTTTTTATCTACTGTGAGCTACATTAACTGTATTGTAGTCTCCAGCAAAATGAAATTTTCCTCCTTGTTAAAAACGTTACTTTGGAATTAAAGAAAATGGTTTCACATAGTTAAGCCCAGGGTATGTATAAAGAAGAGCAGAATGTAGATGATCCAGCTAAAACTGTAGCTAGTTGAGGACAGAAAAGACACTGGGCTTCTATTGCAGCTTTGCATACAAACCTTCATCTTCATCAGTGATGATTTTTACCAGCTTTACAAATTTATATTGAAATAAGCCCCAAGAAATGGTACTAAGTTAATTAAAAAGCAACAATTTTATTTGCAAAGATAGAGAACAAAGCTCCTTTTAGGTTCACAGCATTGAATCGTATCAGCAATAATTTCAAACAGATTGTTCTTTTTATTTCGTACTCTTCAATGCAGTATGCAAAATTAGATTTAGGGAATTTTATTTTGACCTGTCAGCCTGGGACTGGTCATTTACTTGTGTAAACCAGAAGTTAATGGGTATTGGTTGAAGACTGGGCCCAAACTTACAATTCTTAGCTTCTTTGATATGTTAATACTGAACTGTAAAATGAAAATGATGATCACATTATTTATTGGTACCATGCTTGGGTTTTTTTTCTGTAAACTACTGGGGAAATAGTTATGTTCAGGTATTTAGTTTAATATGCTTTTGGTCCAGGTTGATGGAAATAGTGTGTTCCCTCATCCAAGTGTATACGTGCCTTCCATGTGCATGAAAGAGAGAGACCTAAATGCACTAATTACAATAAGGAGTATTGCATAGGTAGCTGAGATCCAAGCTCTTCTACACGTACCTGCCAAATGTAGCTCATACCTGTTCTGCCACACTGCCAAGATGTGGCTCTACTAGCACTTTGCAAGGTAAGTGGAGACTAGATGCTGCCGTAGCGAAGGACTAAACCTTCCCTTTGCAACCCCCAAACCCAGAACACAGGAGAATTGTAAGGACTACAAGCCAGATGTAGCATAAGCAAGCAGTGAGAGTTGTTGATCTATATGCTATTTTTCATTTATAAAAACATGGGTTGATAACTCTTTGGGCAGAAGAATTCATAGTTATGACATTGCCTTGAGTCTCAGATTGTAAAGGAGTTGGGTAACTTCTGCTTTTATTTCTTTTTAGTCAGTATGCTATGGGGGCCATGTTTTCAAACCTTGTTTTGCTATCATTCAAGTACAAGATCTGCAATAAAATCTTCCATTCTTCCAATCGGCCAGGAAAATCTTCCATTCATCGTTAAAAGATATAAGAATAAAACAAAGACATAATAACACTTCCTCCACTTTACCATAACATTTTTCTGAAATCAGTCCATCTTAACCAGAAGCTGTGTCTTCATATCCAATAGTTCTGATATTTCTTTTTATTTTTTAATTTTTTTCCTACTCACATTGGAAAATTATCAAAACATATCCAGCAACCAGAATGACTTGTGCTTCTAAGTCATTCACCATATTCATACTTTTGTTTGTTTAAATCCCATACCGACTCCTTTTATTTGCTACTCCAGGTTTTGTCTTATCAGAAACAGTAAACTGTTTTCTGTGCACCTTTCATGTCCCACCCATGATTTTAAAGAGCTTTATAAGATCCTTCTGCCCCTTCTCTTTGATGGCTTGAAATGTCCTAGTCTATCTTTCCAGATACAGAAGTCTTTCATTCCCTTTGTCATTCTTCCCTCTACACTCTTCCTTGTTCTTCTGAATGCTATTTCAAGCTTAACTAAAAATTCCATGCATATATTTATATAACAAAATGTTCTTTGTAGGATCTTTTCTCAGAATTCACTAGGAAGCTGTTAGTCTAATAATACTACATTAAGATAAACACTAGCATATTCAGGAACTGTTTGAATCCTTTTTCATTCCATATAATTGAACAGATCTAGTTAAGTTGCAGAATACTGATGATGCACAAATCCTGCTATAGTTCGTAATGTAGCTGGACAACTGCTAGAGATTAATGCTGGATTACAAAATAAAACCAAAAAAAAAAACCAAACCCCAAAAAACAAACCTCCAGGATTAAGCAAATGAGATAAATTTGAAAATCATGTCCAAGTAATGCAAGGTGATAGGAGATAATCTATAAAGTAAAACAAATAACTAAGTAGAAGAAGAAATCTGAAATTTGAAATGTTATGATGCCAAAAGTTATATGCATGGGTGATGATGGACAATATTCTATGGTGTCACACAGCAGTGAAAAAGTACGAGTGTGACTTTCACTAGCTTCCATGAGTGGCTTCATACCTCTGATATATGGAAGCAAAAGTCCCCTTTCGTGTGCACTAGTGCAAACCTTCCTTAAATCAGTTTGCTCAGTTTTGTGCACTTCATTAGAAGTGATATTGAATTATATGATCATTAAGGTCCCTTCCAATCCAAACTATTCTATGATTCTATAATTCTATGATTCTATGATTCATTACCAGGGGAATCCCAGGACCATGGAGAAAATTCAGTTAGATAACTTTACTAATAAAGAAAAAAAATAAAGGTTGTCTGAGACATGACTGAGTGGAGATGGAAGGGAGTTTAATGTGAAGACTACCTTCTAATTGATGAAGGTGATATCAGCACCCAGAAGAAAACCAATAATTTAAGATCCATCAGGCTTTTTGGTAACAGGATCTATTTGGTTGTAACGTAGTTTCATAAGGCAAATCACCTGTGATTGTTACAAAGCAGACTGACCCAGACACCAGCATATGTTTTCTTGGGAACANTGATACCGAAAGTTATATGCATGGGTGATGATGGACAATATTCTATGGTGTCACACAGCAGTGAAAAAGTACGAGTGTGACTTTCACTAGCTTCCATGAGTGGCTTCATACCTCTGATATATGGAAGCAAAAGTCCCCTTTCGTGTGCACTAGTGCAAACCTTCCTTAAATCAGTTTGCTCAGTTTTGTGCACTTCATTAGAAGTGATATTGAATTATATGATCATTAAGGTCCCTTCCAATCCAAACTATTCTATGATTCTATAATTCTATGATTCTATGATTCATTACCAGGGGGATCCCAGGATCATGGAGAAAATTCAGTTAGATAACTTTAGAAGAAAAAAAAAAAAAGTTGGCTGGGGCATGACTAAATGGAAGTGGGAGTTTAATGTGAAGGCTACCTTCTAATTGATGAAGGTGATATCAGCACCCAGAAGAAAACCAATAATTTAAGATCCATCAGGCTTTTTGGTAACAGGATCTATTTGGTTGTAACGTAGTTTCATAAGGCAAATCACCTGTGATTGTTACAAAGCAGACTGACCCAGACACCAGCATATGTTTTCTTGGGAACACTGCTGCAGTGGCATGAAAATATGTATTCCAGCTTTACCTTCTGTATTATTATCCACTGCCTGCCTCCTTCCCATAAAAAATAAATAGCCTCCATATCTCAGAACAAATGAATCCCAGATTTTTCACAAGGATTGAGGCATTTCACTGAAAAGCTCTCATTTCCCTTCTACAGAAAAAAGAATTGGAGGGTGCCCATGACGAACTGAGGTCCTCTTTATTTTCTGCCTGTTGTCATACGAAGTAAATCATCTCAGTAGGGAAGCAAACAGGGAGTCTAATATTCTGTCTAGAATCAGCTTTTGCCTTGGCCTGATAAACCTGCTCTCTCCTCCAGCATCTACTCAGTGTCAGACCCTNTTGCAGACATTTTCACCACAGGGAAAAGTTTCTTGCATCAGTAGCTAAACTAATCACGTCCTGCCTTGAGCCTTTCCCATAATCAGCTTTCACAACCCCATGCAGAACAAAACCCCATAGCGGATAGTCACTTCTTTTCCCCACATGTCCACTCATCACTGTGTTCTCCTTTCATAGCAGAGGCACAGAGAAAAACGACATCCAAGGAGGGAAAGGCGGTATCAACTGCTATGGATAAATCAATCCATCACAAAAAAAAAAAAAAAACACAATTCTGCCATGAAACTTAATCACTAAAGGTCATGTCGGGGAGTGAGGAACAGATTAAATTAGCATAGTATTAGATATGGAAAATGATTTCTGTCAAAATCATCTTTACCACAATTATAATATGTTAATTACGTATTTCATTAAGGAAGTTGATTATGGTTCACAGATGAAATCATGCAGACGAAGACACCTGGAAGGAAGCACTAGAGCCTGAAGCCTCTTCTTTCCCTCCCTCCCTCTCACACACACTCACACACACACACACAATTAGGTGCACACGCTCTTATGTAGAAAAGCTTTTCCCAATACACTTCAGAGATTATTAAAGTGCAGATGTCTCTGGTTAGGACAGAAACTCAGAGAAATAAAGTAAAGCGTGGTGAGGTACATTAATTTCCCTTCTATCAGTACTTAGAATGAACTGTTCGTTTTAAGACTATAACATCCCCTGCCTCTGGTGACATATTGGTGGCATCTAGTACTGTGGGTAAAGGATTTCAGCGCTGACTAATGAGAATGTGGCTGTGCGTTTTTTATAGGGAAGGGACCATTTGGCAAATTTTAGCTGGGCTATTTGAGAGAGTTATCATCAACCACACGAATGTCATGCAATACTTTGCCCTTAGAGGTGGTTGCAGTTCATTTGCAGTGAGTTTGAGTACTTAGGTACTGCAAAAAAGCTGCACCAATGAGCAATTGCTTCCTAATTTCTTAGCCTTCTTTCTAAATAATCGTTTGAATTGTTTGCTCTGTTTAGTGAATAGAGCAAGATCTTTAGTGATTTGAAAACATAGCCTTCTTATTTTGGCTAGAAACAATGCATCCAAATCTCATGCCCCATAAACACTGAGACATGGAAACAGGGATTTTCAAGTGTTTGAGTCTGTGTTTGCGAGTGCAGCATGTGTGCAAGCACCAGACAGAGGGGACTTGTAGCCTGCATAAAAAAAGGACTAATTTTATTCAATTCTGACTAAAGGAGCAGTGGAAGTGGAATAAATGGGGTACTCAGTACAAGGAAGGGAAGAAATTATACGTATACCTCCAAAAAAAGGTCCTAGAGATGCCCCTGGGAATGAAAATGTCTGAGCCTCAGTCAAATATAATTACCTCATTCTCATATTTCCTAGTGAGTGAGAATGCATCAATGCTTGTGTGCCCTTGTGCTGATAGATTTTGCCACACAGAATAATCATTGTTGGAATTAAGCATAATTGTCAAGAAAGACTTGGTCATCATGTGAGAGACTGTCTCATACAACTGTCCTTTTGCTTTCCAACAGTAATTACTTTAGTAATTAATCTCTGTCATTTAACTGTATTACATTTGGAAAAGAGAAAATGGAAGGAAGACCGGTTTCTGACTAATTTACATCACAGTTTAAAATCCTAGAATAGGGTGAATCAAATGTCAAATTTAGCCCTTTCACAGATTGCTAAAATGGTTTCTTTCTAACATCTCTCACGAGCACAAGAGAAGGTAGGTTGCTAAAATCATCTTCGCAATATCTACATTGCTTGACCGTTTCCACTTCATGTCTCTTAGTTGTAGGTAATGGAAGACAACATACAGAGTGGGGAATGCTCAGAAAAAAGATGAAAGACTGTGACTTCTGCTGCTAGTCATCATGGTAGGTGCTGCTTACCACCCACGCAGCAGTTGTGAATGCCAACGTCATGCAGCAGTGGCCACATCTTCAAAAGCAGCAGCTGACAGTGAGCGCTGCCAATGTTTTTGGTGAGCCATGGTAAATCAGAAGTGCTAAACATCCTTAGTTTCAGTATCACTAATGTCCAAAACTCTTCTGAAGTTGGGGCTTAAAGTGGTTCTGTGTTGATACCATTGACATTCTTGCTTTTCAATGCGCTTAAAAGCTGCTTCACTCTTTTTCAACCTTTAAAATGTTTTCCTTTGTGAAGAAAGGTTATGTGGATGACTTCAGTCCCTTAATTCCAATGCCCAGAGTAAAGGATCAACTCAAGGTTTTCACCCTTGCAAACAATAACTGGAAAGTTAGGCCCCAGATGCATCCCAAGAAGTACCTCAGGAAGACAAAATTCTTATATATTTTGGAAAACTATAAAGGTATTTTTTCTTTATGATGGATTATTTTAACTTTCATTTGACTCATAATCTGACTTGAAAGAGGCATGCAGGATTTGACCTACTATCAGCTCAGAATCGTATGTAAGCCAGGTAAGGTATTGCCATGGATATTGCAGTCAAATATTAGATATTGAACTCAAAGACAAACACACTCTTGAAAGAACTGCAGTGTTTACAGTAAAACTATGAAATCAACCATGATCGGAGGTTCTGGGAGTGCAGCCTTATAAAGATGAACAGATACTGATCCAAAGCCTCTTTCTTCCTTTCCTTTCCTTTCCTTTCCTTTCCTTTCCTTTCCT
>WAAB01007549.1:37220-53334 GCA_013389865.1 Piaya cayana | reverse complement strand
TGGAGAAGGGGCTGGAGAACAAGAGGAGTGGCTGAGAGAGCTGGGGGTGTTTAGCCTGGAGAAGAGGAGGCTGAGGGGAGACCTCATTGCTCTCTATAACTACCTGAAAGGAGGTTGTAGAGAGGAGGGAGCTGGGCTCTTCTCCCAAGTGACAGGGGACAGGACAAGAGGGAATGGCCTCAAGCTCCACCAGGAGAGGTTTATGTTGGACATTAGGAAAAAAAAATTTCACGGAAAGAGTCATTGGGCACAGGCAGAGGCTGCCCAGGGAGGTGATTGAGTCACCTTCCCTGGAGGTGTTTATGGGAGAGGTGGACAAGGTGCTGAGGGACGTGGTTTAATGTTTGGTAGGAATGTTTGGACTCGATGATCCAGTGGGTCTCTTCCTACCTGGTTATTCTATGACCCTATGATTCCTCATGCTGTGCTTTGGGAGGTTGCAGTGAACATCTGGTGGGCCACAGAGATGGTATGTGAGAGGCAGGTAATTATTTAATTCTCTGGACTTCACTGTATGTGCTTCCCTGGCAATGAAAACTGGAAATCCATCCCATTTAAGTGAAAATTCTTGCAATGCTTTAGTCAAAACTGTCCTTTTCCCTCTTGCCTCTGTGCACCATAACCATGGGCTTGAAAGTCACATGCTTTTATTCTGGCTTGGGACGAGGTACACTCCTCATGCTTCACTCCAAACATTGGAGGATCACACACACTTGTGCAGGGGTTGAACAGGAGTTGTGAGGATCCAAATGTTCAATATAAGAGACATAGTAGTTCTTAGACAGTAGGGGGTTTGGGGGTTTTTTGAGGCTAAAACCTTTCTCCAGTCTTCTGTGTTCTAGAAGCAAGAAGTGTGCTGCTTAGGAGTGAGGCTGTCAGGCTCTGACTTAAAGTGGAATGATGTGCAAATGTGGATCCAGAACAAAAAAATTCTTTCTGGCTAGCAGACAACATGCTGGAACTAAGTTCAGATGAGTTTGTATTGTTAAGAGCGCACAACTCCCTTGCCACTGCTAAAGCAAGTCCTTGCAAATGAGAGAGGGAAGAAGCAGAGGCACAGTTCTCTCTCAGCCCGAGTTTTCGAAAAAAAAAAAAGATTGAGACAACAGTCTTTTTGAGACTGAGACAACAACTGATCCCTCAGGAGACTGTGCCAAATAAGTTAAACATAAAGCTAATAAAACAAATCACAACTTAGTTAAAAGGCATGTGGACAGTTCCCAGAGAGACTCTCACTCATCACCCCACACTTGCCATTCTAACATAGGACCTTGCTATAAATGTGCAGGGGTTGAACAGGATGACGCATGAACTTGCACTGGTGATCTTCTAATACAACCTGGATATACTGCGTTTACTATTGCATGAAGTCTTAACTGGACTGGAGCCTGAAACCAACACACTCCTGTGTTTCTTGAAATAAATCAGAAAAGAGCAGTGTTCCACTAACAACATGTAAAAAATTAAAAGTATAAATGATGTGGGGCAAAAATAAAAATATCTCCCTTTTGCATGTTTTTAGCTTAATCATCTTGGCTGCAAGAGGCAACGAATGGGAGAAATTGTGGTGCTATGGTGGACTTGGACGTACATTGATAGGCAGATACCTCATCAGACAGCAAATTCATGAAAAAAAACCCACAAGAGAAAAGACTAGGGTAGACCTATTACTCAGAGTAATACCTGGAGTTAGTGTAAAAAGAGCCAATGTGACAAAATCTGGCCAGAGACAGAGAATCTGGAATGTGTAGGTTTATTCGGGTACGTAAGGGCACGTTCGTGCGCAGGTAAAGCACAAATTTTCACACCGATATTTTGTATGCTTCAGCTCATTGCTAGCTGGAGTAGGAAAACAAAAAAAAAAGTCCTGAAAAAAAAAAAAAAAAGCTGAGGTTTCTAACAGAACCATCTCATTTACATTTTACTAGAGACTGGCTGCTGGGATGTTGTTCCATAATAGCAGCAGCATTGGCGACTTTTTCAGCTTCGCGTCTTTGAATTAAGTATACATAATGACATATCACTGCAGCAAGGCTTGAATGATACGAGGAGTGTGATAACCCACTGCCCAATGCCTATTCTATCCAGGCAATGCAGACTGTGCTGCATGCTTGCTGCAACGCCATCCATGAGCTCTCAGAAACAATAATCGGGTCTGTTAGAGCCAGAAAAACCCGCCAAGGCCAGCGGTGACAAAATCACAGTGACATAAAATAGATTTAGCATAATTTTATCCTATTTTTGAAAAAAAATATGTACTTATTCTCTTATTTTTCTTTCCTTTCTCCATTCCTGACTCATCTGCAGCTTGTGCCTTTTCATCCTCCAGCCGGCTCCAGAGATCCTCTGGGAAAGGTAATACTTCCACACACACAGCACCTGCCTCCCTCTCCCCTGCAACGAATAAATACCCTCAAGCCCTTCAATTTAGTTCAGAATCATTGAGCGCAGCTTAAACTTTAACCCGGTAATGTGTTTTTAAAGGGGTTTTTAGGTAAAGTTTGTGCATGTCTGCAGGCATCCCTGTTTCCGCACATGCACGGAAATCTTGTTGCCCCAGACAAAGCCATCTCTGTGTCATTTGGTTACCGGCTTCCTCAAAATGATGGTAATGCCCCTGTAGTGTTCAGGCATCAAAGAAATCCTCGTATCACAGGTGGATTGATTTCTGAGGCAAGAGGAGATCTTGGGGTGTACAGCACTCTTCCTTGGACTAATTCAGGTGGATAGACAAAAAGGCTAGGTGTATAGATAATAATGAATTGTTAAAAAATTGTTTAGCCTCTCCAATGACAGCCAGGTACCCCCTGTATTGTTTCCTCTTATTGGATGTTGCCCAGTGGAAGTGTTCTTAGTTTTGTTCTCTGTTTTCTAGTTTACTTTTTAGCACTAAATTCCACTTATCATTCTTTCATCCTGTCACTGAATCCTTCCGCAGTCCTTTCGGGGGGGACTCATTCATGAGGATACTCACTTGTATCTTTACTGGGTTTAAATTTCAGATTTCCCCTTTACTCTGCTCTATTTCCATATGTCATTTTCCTTTTCTGCCTGTCTAGGAGTTGCTGTACCTAACTCTGTAAAGCATTATCTCTCCATCTCTCTAAAGTGTTTTGTGGTACTTTGTATGAAGGATGGCATATAAAAATAAATTGTATTGCACTGTATTTTTGGACTGGCATCTAATCTTTACCGAGCTCATTCAACCTATTTCTGAGAAACATTGGATTTTAAGGACTCTTCTGATCCAATGAATCTTGATGACTTTTCTGATCCTAGAAAAAGACTCCCTAATTTTCAAGTCATCTCCTGGCACTAACGCAGAGATAGGAGTTGGGAGGGGAGCTTGAAAAATAGGAGTTGGAAGAAAAATATTCCTGGAACTCTTCCTTGTGTGTCGTGTGTTTTAACATCACCTCTGTCCTCCACCTCCTGTTTTACTTGCAAATGTCCACCAGTACGAGCGCTGGGGTAGGAGGGAGGGAGGCAGACTGATGGTGCTCTACACTCGTAGCAAAACAATCCAACAGCTTGCTTATGCATCTATTTGGCTTCGGATAGAAAATTAGAACAGCTTTAATCTGCTAGCAGCATCAAGCAGGGAAGCACTCCCTGGAGTGAAAGCGTTCGGAGCATCACAGCAGGGGCTGATGAGAGGCAGCCTGCTGCGGTGTCACAGCGACGCCGTTGCACTCCACGCACAAAAAGCTGGGGTGCTAAGGAGGACCCAGATGACCTGACTGGGAATTGTAGGGGGAGAAAGAATAAGACTTCGTATTGGGCTCCTCTGCAATAGGAAAATGCTTTCTAAGGCGTGCTTCAATGTTACTGCCTTTGCTTGCCCTTTCTCACATTTTATACCCTGCCACATTAAAAAAAAAAAAAGTCTCTACCTTATAATAACAATGTGCACGTGCCCTCCTATCCTGATGTGGGGACACATTTGATTCAGAGATTTTCTACATGGGTACAGCCATGACTATATGTCAGAATTTGTCCTCAGACTGGAGAATTTAGTGAGCAGTAGCCATACGTTTACGTTTGTTATGCAAAGCACAAATATGTTTGCTTTCCATTAAGCAACTTTATTCATAATAAAGAAAGAACAAACTGAGCTACTAAGGAGAATTGGGTGGTACAGAGATCTTCCTAGCTTACTCACTCATCTTTGAAGGACTGTTCAAATGCTTGGAGAGTCAGGGGTATTATTTAGCTTGTGGCTTTCAATAAAAGCTGCAGATTTGAGGACTATGATGTCTTGGAAGGGCCTCCTGCATAATCTACTTGTTGCGTTTGTTCTTTGGCATACAGAGAATGATTATGTATGCTGTCCACTGCCCCTGGAAAATAGTCCTACCCCAACTTGCAAATGTGCTTAATTTTACCCCAGTGAGTAGTTTGACTGCACTCTGTGGATGCACATGTGAACATAAAAGTAGGTAAAGCACATGCATTTACAAGGTGAGAGCTAGGACTTGTGAAGGCAGCGTGAAATATTAAGACCTTCTCACAAAAAAACAACAAGGTACTGAAGTTTACAATGAGATACATGCTAACTAAACGATGTGGAGCTAAGACACAACGGCTTCGATGGCAAGGAATAGCTATTTCTTTTTTCTTACGTGTCTGTGATTTTATATATTTGTTGAGACAAACTGACACATTTACAACAGTGAATCTTAGATGTGAACCTTGGATCTTGGCCAAGATTTATCATTAACCACCTGATGTAGATTTCTGTAGCCAGAATATATGATATACTCTGTCTCCTGTTCATAGATGGTCTTCTCCAGCCTACTTAAAGTCTCTGTTCCCCTTAGGAATACTGGGGTATTGCAAATGGTCAGAGCCCAACCAGCTTGCGTTACTTTGTGTGGATGTGAAACATGGCTAAGACTTCAATTCTAAGAATAAATTCTTCCTGATTATTTTATGTCCCTGTGACTATCGGAACTGGAAACCAGGCTCCGTACAGCATGCGGCAGTTACCCTGTCCTACCTCACAAAGGACTTACATGTCCTACTTCTTCTTGGAAGCTGTCCAAACTTGTGCTGATATTTCTTAAACTCTTTTCTCCTCACTTTAGAGCTGCTGACAGCTGTTTCCTCCTCAGCTTGTTATTTGAAACTGAATCTGAAAGTGCAAAGACTACCTGCTTCTAAAGCCGTTCTCTACAAAACGCATCTATAAGGTCTCTGATGACAATGACTCATTGTTCCTGGGAATCTTTGAAGGTGAGCTGGAAGGTGGGGAGTTTTCTGTCCATATGCTGGAAGCATGAGGTGCTTTCTGATAACTAACTGTGCCAGTAAGCACCAAACTAACGCACGGTGAAGAGTGTGTGTACATAGGTAAGTGGGGAAGGCAGGTTATGCTGCTTTCATCAAGTAGGTCTAATAGCTTTAAAGTCTTAGAACAAGGTGCTGGAGTGCAATAGCCATGGAGACTTTCTTCTTGCTTCTCAGCAGAGACAATTGGCTGGGCTTAGTATAAATCTGTGCATGTTTTAGTGTACTGTACTGTTGAACTGTCAATAGCAGTAGAAGTGCATCTTGTATAAAATGGAATTAATGTAGGATAAACTGGATGGTGTGGAGGCAATTTCAGCATAATTGAAAAGGGCTACATGCACTCAAGAGGTGAAAGGCATCTCCGTATAACTCTGGCCGCTGTTGCACGTAGAAACATGCTGGAACAGGCATAGTTTGAATGGCTGAAGCACTCCTGCAAATGAAAACCCAGGCAGTTCTCCTTCATACAGTTTGTACGTTAGATCTAGGAAAAAACAGACAGCCTGAACTTTCTGCTCCTCATTCCTGGTGGGTGATATGAGAAGAAACTATGGCAATGCTAGCACCCAGCAGTGTCATCCTGCTCCTAAGCGTTCAGTAAAATATTTGGAGGTGCACTTCATTTTTCAGAGCCATTGTCATAATGCTTTCAGTGAAATCTCTGAAATCCCATTCTAGTCATCAAAATAATGCCCTTTAGTAAGGATATGTTTTAAATACTTTAACAATTCATGTGCAACATTTCTAAGGATTGATGGCACAGAAGGCAGTTCAGCCTCCTCTCCTTTACTGGAGCAAGTAAATAATACTATTCACTAACACACCATATAAAAAAAATAATCTAGAACTGCAGAGCATGGTGGCTGCTTCATGTAAGGATTTTCTGACTAGTTTTAGTATTGTGGGGCAAACATAAAACCGAAGAGTTCTTGCTTTGACTGTTTTCCGGTTTCCAAAAGGCTACAGGTAACTATTTTTTACCACATTTCCGAAAGACCTCTCCCTCTGGTTCTCCGTGGTAGATATTCCTTCAGAAATATCAGTGATATCCATGGTTATCATGTTGTACTTTGTTTTATTATCTCTTTGTAGTATGTCTCATAAGCTAAAGGCAAACAGAAACTAAACATGTTTGACTTCACTCAGCAATGTGTCTGAATCCTCAATCAGGTATCACCTTCAAAATTATTACTGAGTAATTAATCTATAATTTATAGTGTAACTGGCAAGCAAATAGGTTTAACAAAGGAATTTGCAGTTACATGTCCAAAAAACAGTGAATGATTTATTATTTTACTTATAGCTGAAAGTAAATAATCTTTGACCCGACGATAAGTTGCATAGTTGGAATAGGAGCCGCGTGTTGAACTAAAACAAACCTTCTTATCATTTTCATCCAGTTAAGAGCCCAAAATTACACCAGGAAATAATTAAAGAAATACCAGAGGCTGCAGCCAATTTGGTTGAGGATGGGCCAGTCCTGTATGATTTATTATTGGTTATGGTACTGTTATCTCTTGGGCTACTGCAATTATTATTATTCCTGACTTTATGCTTCGAAAGAAATAAAACTTTAGCTCCAGAACTCTGGAGTGGACGCCGTCCATCTGAACCCTGTTTGTCAAAGGTCGCAGTGAAACAATTTTCACAGTTTCTAGATGTCTCTGTGGTCTCTGTGAGCCTTTTGCTGTCTCTAGGTCTGGCACAGAGACCATGGTTTGTCTGTTGGATTAAATGAATAGAAAATGGTTATTCATATAATGACTATAACCACCAGAGAGGGTCTATGTCTAACTTACATGTTATTTACACTGTGCCCAGTGTATACAACACCTGATAAAGGGGTGATGCTCCAGTCAAGCCATTCCTCTGAATTTAGAGAAAGTCTCAGGAACTAAGCTTGTGACAAAATTACATGGGACATGTAATCATACACAAATAATCAAAGCATCTATTTATTGCTATTGATCAGGTTTCTTGTTGATCTCTTCCGCCGTGTTTCAGGATCAAAAGTGCTGGGGTTTTACGCAAAACATTTGCACTGGGTGTCACTGAAATATGAGACAGCAAGGGTGTCAATCAATCCTAATCAAACTGACTGTAGAGGGCAAATAAACAGTTTATCTGGATCATAGTTAATCAGTAGCTGGGTTGATAAAAGTTTCCTGTATTTCACAGAATCACTTAGAATCACAGAATCANATTTACTTTAGCTGTCAGACTGTTATATTGATCGACTTTAAGTTTTGCATTTGTGGTCATTAAAGTTGCAAAATTCTTGCATTTCATCCTACTTTATAAGCTCATATGTTAAGCTGGGCCCTACATTGCTGCTCATTTTTATAAATTTTCTCATTGAGCAAATATTAGATACCAAATAGGGAAGTGGTTAGTCTCCTAGGCTTCTCCAGCAGTAATTTAGGATCACTGTGATTTCCACATTCAATACCAGCACAGTGGAAACAGTCACAGAAGTAGAGCTGACGTACAAAATAAGTTCTTTAGTGATCAACCAGCTGAATGTTGAAGGTGAACCTGCTGAATCTGAGACACCTGGGAAGGAAGAAGCACAGAAGCAAAGAGAAAAAAGATAGTTTTTCTTCTAGTTTGTTCACCTGGGTTTTCTCTGTGCAGATTACATACTGAGGATTTTCCTCACAGAATATTTGATGATGAGGATCTTGCTGCACTTACTGGCTCATATCTGCACGGCAATGACTATTAAGAAAGCCAAGTCAGTGTTGAATCCCAAGCAAGTTTATAATTTATATAAACTTGTGATCTCCAAAAAGTGCCCTCAGTCAATATTGTTGGTGTAAACTCCTTTACAACTTGAAGTTTGAGGACCCTTTTCAGCCTATTTGTGTGCCTTGTGATGTTGCAGAGAAGAAACAGGAATTTGGATGCCATCTGGATTTCATTTCACAATCTATATATCCCGGCACAAATAGTCACAACCAAGAAATCCATTAGGAATTCATGGCCCGTAGAGCTTGACTGTTCAACTGACAACATTTATCATAAGCTTTTTGCAAAATCATATGAGATTTTGTAACAGGTGTCCACTTCACACAGGTCATCACCACTGTGGCCTGTGTCAAAATCCATTATACAGTAGCTGAAAGCTACACACATGTGTTGCCAGCTACCTCCTTCTGCAATGTCTGGTGTAATGCAGTGAGAGATAAGCAGGAGACACAAAGTTTAGATCTGAACTTTCCTCTGCTTCTCAATTTTTCCCCCAGTGTTGAAAATGAGATAGTTGCTTTGAGTCTAGGGTTGTCTTTTCAGTTAACCTTCAGTTGTAATACAAAGAGGAAAATAAGAGTGCCATGAGTCTAGGGTTTAAATAAAAATCCAACACATTATATTATTGTTTAGTGGCTACTTTTAAACAAAACATAACCATATGAATTCCACTCATTCTTCCTGAATTTTGTTCCAATCTTGTCAGGCTGGGTTGTTTTGATGCGTAATGACTCTCTTATCTGACATTTCCTATTGTCCCTAGTGGCTGTAAAATCGTTACTCCTGAGAAAACAAAGTTTACATGTTGATAAGTGGTGAAGGGAAGAATAGAGCTGTGATGAGAAACTGCAGCTACTCTTCTCACTTCTCTCTCGTGCTCTGTCTCTAACAGGAATAATTCACATTCTTGCAATTTAGAGAAAAGTTTCTAAGTCCTCTATTTGGGAACATATTTCAGTTTCTCCTGGGAGATGAAAGCAGTTTGCTGTGCAATGCTTCAGAGCCTCACAGTGACTGATTTTATGCTTCCTCCTCTTGGGGTAGAATCAATGACGGTGGGGTATGTTCCAAAAAAAATTTATTGGGATAGAAAAAAAAAGAAAAAAGACAAAAATAGTTGAACCTATTTAATAGCTGTGATATCGTTTTACTGGCTTCCTCTCTCTGCAGGGCATATGTCAGTGGTTGATTTTGTGCTTGGAGCCCCAAAGGAAGGGTCTGTAAAGCCTTTTCCCGTCCCAGTATCAAAAAGGGCACCCCAGAGACAGCTGTCCCTGATGTGATTAAGCACTGAAATGGTACTTGCAAACAGGGTGATGAAAACCTCTGATGCCTGCTGGAAAGTGATGAGGCTCAAAGTCACCTTGAGACAGGAAAAAAATATGCCTAGAATTGGGAGTAAATATGTGAATTATTTATATCAATTATAATCCAATAATATTTTAAAAGTGATATTGGAAAATATCCTTATTGCATTAAGCAGCTTCTTAAAAACCAGACGGTTTAAAAGGGTTTAGCTTAAAATGAGCATATAAACAGCGCTTAGGATCTGACGAAAAGAACATTAATTCATTTGTTTCAGACTCTTAATGCACACATGTATTTGCTTTGCATTGCTTATGCAAGGAAATTATCTGCTAAATTAGCAAACAATACTTGCTCTGTCAAATTCAGTTTTCACATCTTAACTTGCAGTGATGCTCTTTCCCAATTGGACCTACATCAGCTTCTATTATCACAAAAGTCAAGGAAGTAGGGTTTGGAGTACACCACGGCATTCAAGACTTGGGCTTTCTCAGACTAGAAAAATCCCCAAGGTGCTGCTCTGAAGCCTTGCAGGTAATTTTCTCCTGCCAGCCACGCCACATTAAAATCTGAGCTCCACACCGTCAAGAGATTCAGATGAACCTAATTGCTATGGTATCGTATGGAAGAAAGGAGATACCTATCAAAACTTAGAGAGGAAGTAAAACACCTCTTACAAATACTGAAGCTTAAGGAAAAGTCAGTTTTGGTGGGTTTTGGTGTAGATCTCTGAGTATCAGCAAAAATATATCTGTCTGTTATTTCCAGGGTATAGAAAGGGCAACTACCAGTTTCCATTATTCTGCCTCAGGGGTCTTGCAAAGCAAAAGCTTTCGTCCTTATAAACATGTCTCAGTTTGAATATTGTTTTGGAAAACAAATGCTGTCAGCAGAGCTACCCAAACAGTCTAGTGTATCTTCTGTCAGCGAACCTGGAATTTAGAATCACAGAATAACCAGGTTGGAAGAGACCCACTAGATCATCGAGTCCAACCATTCCTATCAATTCAACACCAACTCATTTTAGAAATTCAAGTTATCCACCTCACAAAAAAAAAAGAAGAAGAAAAAGTCCCATAGAATTATGAAGTATCTAGGGTCCCTGCTGCACTATCCTCATGTAAACAGGTTCCAGAGCGAAGAGCTAGAGCAGTGACACAACTGACCACTTGCCTGCTGGCAGAATCATAGAATCACCCGGTTGGAAGAGACCCACCAGATCATCGAACCCCACCAGAAATGCCTTTACCTTGTACAACTCCTCCTACTCCAGAAACTAAAAAAAAAAAAAAATGTTCTCTATACCTCAAGCAGGCAGAGGCAATCAGTTTGAATAGCTGTAGTTCCTCAGCGTAGGTGAGCAAAAAAGGAAGAGCAGAACCAAAAATAGCACCTTTTTCTGAGAGCATGCAGGGTTTGGTTCTTCTACAGCACATTATATCAGCTCTGCTCTGCAAAAAGGCAGGTGGCTAGCAGGCAGCAGCTTCTCAGAAAGATGGACTGAGGATACTCTCTGGAAATTAAATAAGTGATACAGAGCTACAAATCCTGCAATGCTGGTTCCCAGACTGTTGGCTGAGGGTGAAGTGAGGTGCAGGGCTGGGTACCCGCAGGAACATCTGCACAGAAAGGAGATGTTGAGCTGGGATGTTATCATATAGGTGCCGCTCTGAAGTCTTGCAGCCTAGTGCTTGTAGAGTAAAACCATTCCTTGACTACTTAATGTTTTAAACATCTTCCCAACCTATACCTAATTTTTTAAAAGAAAACTCAGAGACAACCATAAATTCCATTAAACTTCTGCCTACTTCTTGGAAGAACAATCAGTGCAAAGGGTGAGGGAGGGAGAAGTAACAATATTTTCATTTTTGCTTGTGTTTTAATTAAATATAATGGGTCTGGTTTCCAAGAGTTACAATCTTGCAAAAAAAAAAAAAGTGGAAAAATATGCAAAAATCACAAATTCAGTCTTAAAATGACCCTAAAATTAATAAGCTTGCCATGCTGATGAAGTGTTACAGACTTCTGCAAGGTAGAATATGAAGTGTTTTTAGTTCATGCTCTTGTGCACTCAGACCTGTGTAGGCTGCAGCTCTCAATATGAAACTCTGAAGTCAGTAAATACAGCTAAAAATTGTGATAGAAGGTTTTAAATTTCAGGGCAAAAAAAAAAAAGAGAGAGAGAGAAACATACTACAGCCATATGAAAGAGAGTCATTTTGTCTTTGCTCAAGAAATCCCTGTGAAAAGATGAAATTGCACTTGGTTATGGGGAATATAAAAAAGTGGAGCATAATTTGGCCTGAGTTGTCGGAAAATCTGCCCTTAATTTAGCCAAGCATAAGGATGCCTCCTTTCTAAATAGATGGGCTATGGCAAACTTGCTAGTGTGAGAAGAAGCTTCTATAACATTTTAGCTACTGGGCAATATATTCTCTGCTAAAAAAAAAAAAAAAAATTCTTACAGTGCCTCCTTAAGTGCAAACAGAGTTAGCCAGCAGACAGTGTACAACATGTGTAACTCTGGGCACTGAGAACTTTGTGAGTCTGCCAAAAACTCATCTCATTAGTGCGCTTTGCAGCTGTAGAACAACCGTTTGGCTGAAATGATGTAGACTGAATATAAAACCGTGTCCTGGATGTGCAAGGCCCAGTGGAGGGACTAGGCTGGAACACGGTGCACCAGAATGATGTTCTAGGAATTCCCTGGTCAGGGTACGAAAATTCATCTGCACATCTTGATACCCGGCTTTGACAGGCAAAGGTATATTCTCTGCAGTGAGATCTTTCTTTTCAGCTAGCTCAATCCTGGAACTGTAAGGCTGGAGCAGTACATCTTTTATACATAACACTCACAGACCTGATATATTTGCGTCAGGAAGGAAATTAAGACAGCTGCTTGTCCCTTAGGAGCACAAATTAAATGCTGAAGCCCAATACATTTATGCAATGTTTTATACACCTCCAAAACACAAAAGCTGTCAAGTCACAATTTTGGTGGGTTTTGAATTGTTTCTTATACACTGTCAGGGCTTCACGCACCGTTCTTTACATTTAAAGAAAGCAACACAGACCGATTTCTGACATGCACCCTCCTATCACATCTATCAGTACAGTACAGTGAGTGTTAAATGAATGTCACCACAGAGCCTCTCTCTCTCTCTCTCTCTCTCTCAAGTTTTAAATTTCCCTTGCTAGTGTAAAACTTAATGAAAGCCCTGGAGTATACAATAGCATTTTGAAAACAGGAATTTGTGACTGCTGTGAATCATCACTCACAGCAGGGACCCAGAAATGTGAATTGTGGGAGGAACAGGCTCAGTCCCCCTCTCTTTTTTACTGGGAATTTATTACAGGCGTGTCATTATTTACAATGCACCATTCACATCCTCTAAAGAGCCAATAAACTGGCTGCTGAATATGCATTTTGCTCTGTGGTGAACACAGATGTTTCCAGCTAATATCCATTTCATTTAATTTCTTTTCTTTTAAGAAAAAAAAAATCTATCTTGCTATTTCTGTAGCAGCTGGGTAACTATTTACCAGTCTTCGGTTTGGGAATCACTCCTCATATTTATTATAGTTGGTGCCATTTGTGTTGCTAAAAGTGAAGGTCTGTCCATGTTACCATTCTCTGTCTGTATCTGCAAGGGTCCAAATGCAGTTGCTAAAATTCTCTCATAGTTTAAAGGAAAGGCTGCTTGAGGATTCAGCACAGGTTCAAATTTCACTAATGATATGTGGCAAAAATAACGTCAGATGTTTTTCGTGTTACAAGACCACATCAGAAACCCCTGGTGTTTGAGGGGGATTTGTTTTGGGTTTGCATTCCTGTGAGTAAAATATGTGGTTGATTCACAGCCGACAGGTTGGTGGTCATTAATTTACAGCCCCTTCATGCATTAGTAAGAGAAGGCACGGGCAATGACGGTGAATTGCAAAAAAGTTTGGAAGTTCAACTCAGATAATCATTCCCAACTTTAGATGCCTAACTCTGCTAGCACCGTCCCCTGGGAATGCAAAACTGGTCTGCCATTTCTGTGAAAAAACACTCTCCAGAGATTTCAGTTTCCTGCATCTTGTCTGGATGGAGTCTGAAAGTTCAAAGGTAACTAATAAATATGTTTCTGATTATCATAATCATTATTATTCATAGTCTGATAGGAATTTTTTTAAGGCCTCGCAAGAGCTGGGGTTTCGCACAGTTTGAATACGGATAATGGCTGAGGAGGTGGCAAAGAGGGACTCGCGTTTTATCCAAATCAGATTGTTCAAACTAGATTGCTATTCTATAAATTCCTCCCCTCCTTGTGGTGTGGAAGGCAGTGTTATTGGAAATCACCAGATGGCTGGTTACAGATGGTGTTATACATTCTATCTTCAATTAGCTCTTGAAGAAGTGCTTATTGTTAGCTGTGGTGCAGCTCTTCCTCCACACGAAAATGCTACCGCTAAGACCTGCCCTGCCTGAACCTCTCCAACAAGCAAAGCACTTTCACATATGAAGGTGGAACAAAGACTTCTCAGAAGTGCTCCCAGGAGAAAGCACCAAAAACCCAATGCGAGCGGATGACCTGTGAGTGAGTGGCTCCCTGAATGTTTACCTGCTACTTGCTTGTTGTGTCCAATCAAGGAAAGAAAATGTTATTTGGGTGTAGACAAATGGGAGGTGGGGCAGAGCCATACGAAAGTAGAAGGAATAGAATAAAAGCAAGTCCTACAAAGTGACAAAGTTGACAGACTTTGCTTTCCACCACAGACTTGCCCCTCCACTTCCATCTGCACAGTCACTGCCGTCCTCTATGCTATGTCCTCTAGTATGCTCACGCTTCTGACTCAAAAGAAGGACATCTGAATAAGTTAAGATGAGGCAACTCTGCTCAGAACAACATGCTCGGAGACATCATCGCCGTGTCAAAGAGAGGAACCTGCAGCCCACTTTATAGCGAGAAGAAGAACTGGTTGGAATATAAACGCAAATTTCTCCTTATAAAAAGCTGGAGTCAATTTTTGTGGGAGCTTTTTCTCATCCTTTTCAGGGGTTCTTCCACTTGTAAAAACCCAAGCCAGGAGTCTCTTGATATTTCCATGTAAACTCGTGTATGAAAGAGGTATGTGCAGCCTGGACTTGAGCTCACTACTATATTGCACCAAGTTCTTTCCTCCTCTATGCCTGGCAAAATCATCAACTCTACGGCTGAAGAGTGGTTACAAGGTGCAAATCAGTGAATAATTAGGTCTTTTGCACCTATAAAAGTAACTCTTAATACATTAGTGTATATTTTCTAATTAAGAAAAAAAAAAAGGTTTTCATCAGAGCGTGAAATGATCAAACACTAAGGGTCATCAGACAGACCAAACAAGGGCCAATTGCCCCTTTAAATAAGAAGCATGAATTCCAGTCACCATCGAGAACTGTGTCAGACCACGACACCTGCCAAAATCTCAGAGGAAAGATGGATGCAAGGCTTCATCTCTCGTGCCAAGGTATATATATTCTGTGACTGTGCGGAGGGTCTTTACCTAGGCTCCATCTCATACACTGGGGAGACAAAGTCACATCCAGAACAATCCTTGAATAGTAATAAAAGTTTTACAAGTCCCCCAGTGCTTATATAATTTCACTCAACAACTTCTACTGTCCTGGAGTCTCACTGTGATGGAAGGCATAGTGGATTTCTGTCTGCTTCCCCACAGCAGAGGGCTGGAAGGAGCACGGCTGCCACTCAGTGATCAGCAGGTGCCACCTCGGCTGGTGCAGGCTTGGGGAGCCACCAGTCAGTCCTTTGGGGTCTGTGGTATGAGGAAGAACCTTCTGGAGGTCCTTCATGGAAGCCAAGTGCAGTATTTGAAGGATGTCTGAAAGTCTATGGTAAGCAAGATGCCAAAGTTAGCGGAGAAAGACGTAATGGGACCTACTTTCCAACTCATCTTTCTTGTCTTATGGGGAGAATTGCTGGGAGCCAGTAAAATGAAAAGAAGGCTTTTAAACCCCATTCCTTCACTAAACATGGCCTACTACACTTCTCTTCTCTGTTTCCTTATTCTCACCTTTCAGTCTGCTTTCTTGGACTCCAGAATGACCTCCTCATCTTTTGCAGGAATGGAGGTCTTTAAGGCTTTTCCCCTCAGTCTTTAACCCTATTTGAATTTAAGCCTAGCCCCATAGTCAAACTTCCTACACTCATGAGGAAACTTGTGATTTGAGGAGTTCTCGCATCTTGCTTATAAGCAAGCAACCATTCCCATGCTTTTCCCTTGGTCATCCTTGACCATCTCATACCTTCTCCTCTTCTAACCTCTTCCCTCCAGCACCCCCCTCCTCAAATCTACCATTGTTCTGCTTTTCTCTCTGTGATATTCCCGAAAAAGGCTCACACAGGGACACAGCTAACGAGGAGACCACTAAAAAGAGCAGGATTTAAAGTTCAATAAAATCAGAAAGGTAACGGTGATTAATATGAAAAGAGGACAAAGGTGGCCATTTTTTGTGTATGACTAAGCCAGCAAAAGCCATGTAGGCTAACGTTTATGGCAACCACATGCTCAGTTCTGTTCTCGGTGGCGAGAATTTTGCCTGCTTTCTATCCCCGTTTTGCTCCTGTGCTGTGCTTTTCCGTACAGCCCTGCCCTGCACAGTGCCTACCTCCCTCTCCCCTATTTTGGACAGCTTTCCTATTTTCATAGAATCATAGAATCATAGAACAACCAGGTTGGAAGAGACCCACAGGATCATCGAGTCCAACCATTCCCATCAATCCCTAACCCA